>VXBD01006501.1:145918-163955 GCA_013399975.1 Indicator maculatus
TGGCTTTATCCCAGGCTCTGGACCGAGCACTCGAGGCGGGGCAGGGCAACTTGAGGCAGCTTCTACAAGATGGGTCCAAGTAGGCTTGAAAGCAAGGTTTGAACAAGGCAAGGCAGGGGTGACTACCACGTCATTTGTATATATACAAATTGCCAGAGATCGATTGGTCCGATAGGGCATTGAAGCTGAAGTGTAGCTGCCCAATGGAAAAGGCGTTCTGCCAGGCTACAACCATAAAAGGCAGAAACAAGGACCTTGTATATGGGGGAGCAGAGGTCAGCTTACGTGCTCCCACCCTAGATAAACATCTTGTTTACCAGACAGGCAGGAGTCCTGTCCCCTTTGTTCTTTTTCCTGTGTTGCCGTGTTTTCTGCAGGAAGGAGGGGAGAGAAAGGGACCCTGTATAGGCATCTTAAGGCCTATCTGGGTTTGTACTGGGCCATGTCATGGCCCTACCAGGACAATACCTTGAGACAGTGCCAAGGATGAGTTGTTCCATACCTTCCCAGGAATGGCGGTGAGGCTGACTGGTCTGTAGTTACCTGGGTTCTCCTTCTTGCCCCTTTTGAAGATCAGAGTGACATTTTCCCTTGTCCAGGCGCCAGGCACCTCTCCTGTTCCCCATGACTTAGCAATGATGCAGTGGCCTAGCAATGAGTTCCACCAGCTCCCTCAGACCCTGCAGGTGCATCCCATTAGGACCCATGGATTTATGGATGTCCACATTACTTAACTGTTCCCTAATCCAGTCCTCATCAACCAAGGGACACTCTTCCTTTATCCTGATGTGCTCAGGGGCCTCATGGATCTGAGGCTCCTGAGGACAGTTGCCAGCAGTATACACAGAGCCAAAGAAGGCAGTCAGTACCCTCTTAGTATCCTGTCGCCAGTGCACCCACCTCATTCAGCAGTGAGCCTACACAGCCTCCATCATTTTTTTTCTGCAGTGTATCTGAAGAAGCCTTTTCTGTTGTCCTTGACTTCCCTTGCAAGGTTTAATTCCAAGGGGACCTTAGTTTTCCTAGCTCTCTCCCTACATCTTCTGACAACAGTCTTATTCTCAAGTGGCCAGCTCCTCCTTCCATGCTCTTTAGACTCTCCTCCTAAGTTTGCCTACCAGTTCCCTGCTTAACCATATGGGTTTCCTGGCTCCCCTTCTCAATTTCCTACCTGTTGGTATGCTCTGATCCTGAGCTTGGATGAAGTGGTCCTTGAATGTTAGCCAGCTGTCGTGGGCCTCTTTACCTTCTAGTTCCTTGTACTTAATAAAAATTCTTGCATTTAATAAAAATCCTCTTGAGTGTCCACATTATTAACTTACTAGTTCTGCAATTGCAGGAATTTACATAGTCTCAGTATTTTTTATGTCCCTGCCCACTGCAGGAAAGTTGGAGCAACTTGATCTTTAAAGAGATAGGAGGAGGGGCAAAGGCTTTAGATTGGAGCAGAGTTAATTCAGGTTGGTCCTTAGGAGCAAGTTCTTAAACAATGAGTGGTAAAACACTGGAACAGGTTGCCCGTGGATGTGGTTGAGGTCCCATCCCTGGAGACATTCAAGATCTGATCTAGTTGCAGCTGTCCCTGCTCATGGCAGGAAGGGTTGGAAAAGATGATCTTTGTGGGTCCCTTCCAATCCAAACCACTTGATGTTTGTGTAACTGTCCTCGTGATAAAAAAAAATTCTTATGCAAACTTCCTATAACTTCCCTGTGTTCTATCAGAACAGTCAGCAAAATAAATCCTTGTGTATTTGGATCTTTCTCATCAAACTGTAGTAGTCTTCAAATGGAAGATTGATCAATATGATCAAAAGAAAGCAAATATATACATACACACATAAATAAATGTGTCCAGTAAAGATTGCTTAGTAATCTGCTTTTGCATGTTGTGCTGCATGACACATTTACAAAATGTACTCAGAATTTACCCAAAACAAAGTGAATTCAGTGAGAGATTGCATTTTCTTGGAAAGGTTCAAAGAACACTTAATAAAAAGATCATGAGAGCTTTGAGAGTATATGGACTAGGTCTTAGTAGATCATTTGGTAATTTGAACAGAACTGAGCACATTGCCAGTGTTTGGCAAGTAACAATAAATGGTAATTTAAAACTGCATTTATGCTTTCTTTTTATTTCTACACATTTTAAAGCTGTAAAAGGAACCACTAACCATTAAAGCAGCTCTTGACTCACCTGATGCTATCAAAGTCCTAGTACTGGACATTGTCTCATTATCAAATGAACATTGGTCAAAAGACCAATGAAATACTTAAAAGATGAAGTAAAATATAAGAAGTATATGCACTCAGTGTGTATTATTAACACAGTCTTTATTTCCTTTTTACAAAAAATAGAAATAATAACAGACAAAACATACTCCAAAAAAAAAAAATCAATGCTTTTGCCTTGGTCTCACTGAGGAGCTGAGCAGGCAGAGTCCTGGCTGAAACTTTGACAGTATATGCCATTGACAAAGGGAAATAAAGATATATGACAATATACCCATGCAAGACACAAAGTACAAAACGTGTTCTGTGGCCCAACAAACATTTTGGAGGTTGCCTGTGTCGTAACAATTTTCAAATTGTTACTTTTGCTCACCCATGCCTTTACACAGCACAACTTACAAACAAGTTACATATACACATATATCATAAAAAAGTTTTGTATACGGTCTAACTGATACAAATTAAGGCATCCTAACAGCTGTTGTTTTGCTGGTGAAGGTTATGTCTCATATTAGTGTTTCAAAAAGAAGTATTTCAGGTATTTCAAAGTGAGACATCAAGAGATGTGGTTTAGAGGAAGAATTCCTGCAGCTCTGGCTCATCATTACTCTTTTGACTGTTGGATTTCTGGCTTGTCCTATTGATGTCATCAAGCCTGAAGAGAAAAAAAAGAAAATTACTCATGGTAATGCAAGCAACATACAGGGATTTGCCTTGTGTTTGTTTACCCTGTTTTATTCCATTTGCAAGTACTGAATTCGGAATTAATCTTTCTCTCTGCACTTATTTCTCTAAACACTGCACAAACACTTTTTAATACTATGCAAAATACGTTTTAATACTGTGGATTCTTACTGAATTTCCTGTAGCTCTTATTCTAAAATCAAAACTGCAAGCCAATTAGTAACTGTCATAATGTTACTAATTGACAGAATGTCAAAAAATTCTTCTAGGAAAAAGAATCAGATAAAAAGACCCAAAGACAACAAACATTAGAGAGATCCTGCTTTTTTTTCTGACTCTGCTTGTAAGGGAATCTCTACTCCTCATTAAGAATCATCAGAGAAAAACACTTTAAAAAGACTAATTAATTAGACCTGCTTTGTATGTTTGCTTAAGCAAAAGATAGTGGCAAAGGCCATAGGAAAATGGCAAGCAGTAATTCTCTTTCTGACATGGAGCCTATACCACATTTAACATTGCAATTTAAGTAAAATCTCAGTTCAGTAAGATTTTATTAGATACACTGTCAAGGATCATTTCTATAAAGTGTGTTTCCACTTCCACACTATGTAAACTGAAATGAAAAAAAGAAATTAAAATCTATTGTGTATCACTGAAATTATAGCTTGCCAGTTAAAGTGGAAAACTTAAATTCTAAGTACTTGAAAACATTGTTTCTTCACTTCTCTTAAGATGTTCTTATTCTGAATTCCCAGTATGTTCCTCCTCCCTCCAATTAAACTCTCAGCTGAATGATTTTTAATTAAGCATCCAGCCCCAAGCAACTTCCAAACAGGCTGAGAGGCTCATTTTTAATTATTACTGCTGAATAGTAAAACTCCTACGATGCAGTGATGACTAGCTGCTGGATTGTTGCTGCAAAGGACAGATACTAGTGGGAGGTGAAAAACCAACATCAAGGGGCAAGAGTATGTGTATTAAAAATTTGCCTTAAACTCACATACTTGTAAGTTTGACTATTGTAAGCAGGAATAGCTTTATTCCACTCTACAATCACCACAGAAATACTAAACATCCCCTTAATCATGATCATAACAATTCACAGCAGAACAACTGTAAACAAGCACTAAATTACTTTCACAGTGATTTTATACTGGACTAGTTGGAATCATGGCTATTTTAGTGGACATACAGATAAACATCCTTTTTCTACAGTATGTATTTGAAAATATATCCAGCACTAGGTCTGGCAGTAGGGTATCTTTTAGCTTAGATCCACTTACTATTTTAGAAGCATGCCTAGTTTACAACCTGATGGTAGATTCTGCTGATTGCCCCTGACATATGAAGCAATTTTTACGGTTGCTAGCTGCAGCTACGGCAGCTATAGGATTGGTATTGATATGGTGAGTTAGTGCATACTTTAATGTACTGCAGATCTCAGATGATTTAAATTGTAGGAAAGAACCACTCATTGGCACACATGTAAGATGGAAAAAATCTACAGGCATTTGCTTGGAGTTGTAAAATGCAAGAAACCACCCAATCTTCTCAAAAGAGGACAAAAACATTCCAACCTGTCCCACACACCTTAAATTCACTCCAACGTGAAACAGGGTGTATCAAATTTGTGAAGGATGCCTTTACCCTCCCAGCAGGTGACTCTGCAGCGGCAGCCAGACATGCCTTGTCTGTCACTGGTTCTGGGGAAATGTCATGCTATCGGGGTTTTTTCACACAGGAGCATTCAGACAAGGCAATACCAAATTGCAACAACTGGCTACATCCAGGAGATGGCTCTAACAAAAGGGTAAAAGATCAATCAAAGTCTGGACAGGCAGCTGGATGTTTTGACTGGAGGCTGCCCACTGATGCTCCTTCAAACTGCTGCTGTGCAGGAGTCAGTAGCCTGCACTGGACTTTCCTCTTTGTTTCCAGGAAAGGGCAATACTTCTTGGAAACTTCACAGTTCTGTTTCTGGCTTCACACACACTGTGCCAGTGACTTCAGAACAAGACTCCCATTTCTATTACGGAAATTGAATTTTTAAGTATGGGAAGGTCTTGGCATTAGAAAACAAGTGAACTCAATTAATTAGACCTTTACAAAAGTGTAACTTGAAAGAAATGTAGGCTCCCAAACTGCAAAACAACTGTTTTATAATTTTACCAGAAGTATCTGGTACCAAAATACATAATTTTGGTGGGGAGAGCCATAATTTCCAGGCCTAATTAAAGATTTTAAATCTCAGTTTAACAAAAAAACAACCAACCAAACAAAACCCACAAGAATTTGTGAGTGTTAAAACTTGAACGACAGTCAATTTTTAGAAAGCATTTGCTTATAAAATACACAAATTTTGTCAAATTTTCAAACGTGTTTTTATGAACCTTGAGGGACTTGGCTCTATCTGCCTGAGTGGTCCTGATGGAATATGTCTAAATTAAGGAGGTTGAACATAGTTAATATGAAAAATGTGTGAAAATAGGAGAGCACTACAAACTTAAAAGTACGGCACTCTGCCTCATGTTCTCTGTACTCCATTTTTGCTCTCCTTGAGAGAGGAAATTTAATTTCCATTCTCATCTGGTACTTGACTTTCATTCAACAGAGGCTGAATTCTCAGCCAAAGTGTGCTATACTCCCCGGTGGCTTTACAAGTATGAATACTTTCTATACTTGCTTGGAACTGAAGGCCTGCAGCCAGTTCAATTGTGACATCAGCAGAAATCCATCACACATTTCTACTTTTCTAGGAATTTAGATGTTCATCTGTTACCCTTCTTGTGTATCAGTCAAGTATTTTATTTATGAATAAAGTTAGCAAACACATGCAGTTTGAAAGAAACAAAGCAACAGGGATGTGACACCATGCATAAACACATACCAAGCATAATTACATAGAAGTTCTTCATTCAGCGTGCTAGAGGAAAAACTGGTGTAGCTGAAGTAAGGACCCTAAGGAAGTACAACATCATATCAGTTAAAACATGCACTGAGCTTACATGCACAACATGGAAGTCTACCAAGACATGCAGTCAAATATCCACAATAGTATTGTAACAGATTTATTTTTGAGTTAGTAGATCTTTGAGATGTGTGCTGTGGTCTTTGGGGCTGGTGTGAAAAGTATTTCTTCCCCAGTGATGATACTGGAAAAAACAACATGCAAACATGGCTTTTTCACAGACAAAATGTGTTTTATAGTGTGTCAATACTGTTAGAATCATTTCATCCAGATCTTCAGATTCCTCAGGGAACTATGAAAACTCCTCATGACCTTGCAATCTATTAGAGCATCTTTGAAGACAGAGTGTCTTTTCACTGTCACTATAAAATCTGAATCATCCTGATGAAAAAAAAGGCTATTGTGTTATGAAAATACTTCTATGTTAAATCAGCTGTTTGGCTACACGGTGTAAGATCTTTAGAGGCTTAAATCAGTAGTTCATACTGTGATTCTGAGTAAACCCTAATAAATGCAGTCCCACTTCAATTTAGCTATTTGGTCTCTCTTAGGTTTCCTTTGACGTTTTCATTGCATTTGACATTCTGCTGTATAACATTACTGTATAACATTACTGTTCTAGCAGTACTCCCTAATATGGATAGCTAACGGCTTACCAGTTCTCTCTTTCCACTGTTCCTTTCCATATTAATTTTGTCTCCTCTGTGCCCAAGATTTTCCAGTGCTTTTCTCCCATTACCTGGTCATACTCTTTACAGTATATAATTCACTATTCCTCCTCTGCCTCTTGGCCTGCTTTATGTTCTTTTTTTCAAGCTGGAATTATTCTTTCACCTCGTGTCTTTCCATCCATCCCTTCCCTCCTACCCTGTCTTTTTTTTCACAGAGGATTAAATCATCTACCATTCCCTTTTATTCAACTCTTTATGTTATCTCCAGATGGTTGCACTTCTCCTCTCTGCTCCACAAGCACACTTCACTTACAGTATTTCCTACCTCTGTCTTTTCATTCAGTATCTCTTCCTTTCCCTTGGAAGATAAATTTATTCAGAGTATTCTCTTCTTTCTTTCTTTTGACAGAAAAGCCAGTCTCCTAACTGGAGACACTGTTTTTTTTTCGTTGGGATCCCAAAAGGGGCACTCTGTTGACCACAGAGAAAGAATGATCTAAATTCAGTTCATTTTCCTACAGACAAACCATACCTTCTGTGATGAGAATACTCTGCTGTAAGGAAAGGGTGGACAAGACTGGGTATTGGCAGTTTCAGCACCTCACTGTTGTCTGTAGCTCCCACAGAAGCTGGAAGGACCAGTTCAGCTATTTTTCCTCTTTATGTTCTATCACTTATTTTTATCCTGTTGCCCTCATTAATCTTGGCTGGGTAGCCTTTCCATTATTTACTCCTCAGAAATCCCAGATTCAAATGTTACACTCTTATTGTATGATGTCACTCAGAGCAACATCAAACATCATCTGCAGGCAAATCATGTCTCTGTGAAAAGCTTTGAACACTGAACATGTGAACCATGTGCACTAATCATCCTAACTGTACACAAGCAATACCTGCCACTCCTTGGAAAAGCCTTCCAAAGTTAAAACAGTGGATAGGCTTTCCACAGGTCAAATACAGTTAAGTATTTGTGTGGATCCTTTTGTTACAGACAGGCAGGACGAAGAAGCTGTCAAACTTATTCATTACTGAATTAGACAAGAGAAAAAAAGCCCTTCTTTTAGTACACTCACTGGCTTGTTTCTTCCTTTTGTGAGAGCTGCTGGATTTTCTTTGCTGTCTGCTGTCTTCCTTCCTAATGAGGTAAAAGGCAGCATCGATGAGGTTTTGATCAGGTTTGCTGTCTGACAGTTGTTGTTGTTGTTTTGGTTGCCACTTAGTGTTTCCATTATGGACCGAAAGGTTCCAAAAGGCCTTTTCAGCTGGTCCCCCACTGGCTCTCCAGAGCTGGGTGGAGCCCGCACAAGTCCTTTGCCCCGGTCTTTTTCCTTTTCCTCATTTAGTTCTGACTCTGTTAACTCCACTTGCACCACAGGCTCCTCAAAAGTTACTCGGAGTTTCAAATTTTGTGAGGTTCTGCGTTTTGAAGATGGAGACTTGAGAGCACTCTTAGGGCTGGTGGCAACCTTTTGAGCAGTGGCACTGTCCATGCTGGAAGGAGAGTTGTCTCCACAAAATTGGCTCTGAGGTACTGTACCAGACTGATATGGGACTTCATTATCTGGATCACTGCTCTCTGAAGTAGGGGAAGGACTGTGGCCATCCACAGACTTAGAGACCCTGATACCAAATGGGAAGCGGCGCCCCGCTGCAGAGGTGTGTTTCTTAATCATCAGATGCAAGCTCTCTGTGCTCTCAACACTCTCTACTATGGGCTGAGGCCTTGGTTTGTCAGTTCTTTTCACAGGGGTGTTTTTGTGGTCCTCAGAATTAGCTGCATCTGTGTCAGATTCACTGAGCGACCTCTGCATTAGTTGCCTCAGTCTGGCTAACTTCAGCTCCCTCTTCTCTGGCAAAATCTTCTTCACGTTCTTTGAAGATGCATGAGCATCCTGAAATTCCAAAGTCAGCTTTTCCTGCATACAGACATTTTCAGAGATTTCCTTCCCCAACAACTGGCGCAAGATTTTATCAGAGTCCTCATCTTTTATCTTGGCTCGAGTACGACTAGAGGTTCCCAGGTTGCCAAGAATCTGAATCCCATCCTGGGTGTTCAATTTATTTTTCGGTGGAGACAATTCCTCTGCTTCAGATGGTTTCCACTGGGGTTTGCCAGAAGCTGGAGATGATGGCAAGCTTATAGAAAAAAAGAGGGAACACCACAGCCAAATTAATGCAGATACAAAATGTGAAACTGTCTTTCCAGTGTATGTGTCTGTCTCAGCTTATTGTTACTTATCCTCTTCATCACTACTCATATGGAGTTCATTACTATGACGCCACAGTTAAGATTAGCAGAAAGGATGATATAATCCTGTTTCCACGCCTAAATAGGATTTGCATCTTCTCACTTTCTCTTACAAAGAAGACTATTTCAACAAAGAAGATTATTTCAACACCAAAGATGACTTTCTAAGAAAAATTTTGAAGAAACTACTGTTTCCTACTTGTGGGCTTTTACACATTTTAAAAGGCAGCCTCCGCAAGTCTAAATGCCTCCGCAAGTCTAAATGCCTACTATCCAAATAACATCATAATACAAAAGTAGCTTATTCTAAATACTGCTGAAGTACCAGGTTTCTGCATAGCAATCATTTAATAAATCTAAACATCATCTGGTATTAATAATAGTCATATAAGACTTGATAAAAAAACAGGGCCACCTGCACTCAAAACACTTTCAGATATGAAATACTGAAAAGCATGAGAATGGTGACAAGAATTTATTTCAATACTATTAGAAAAACAAATTAAATTTAGAACTGTAAATGTTATATAGTGGTGAGGAAATGGCAATCTCAGATAAGTCTGATTTGCAAAGAATGTAAATTATAGAGACCATTTCTTTCCCTGGGACATATGCCAGAGCTCATAATATTCCACATTCTTACTTTAAAACACTTTTCTTCTACGCAAGGGCACGCTGACAAAATTTAGGTTAGTGTGAAGCAGTGAATTCATAAATGTAATTTCTTTTTTTTTTGCAACTCCTACTCTGATGAGCCCATTGTTCTCACAGTGCACAAAATTCACAGGGTTTACTGGCCATCTCATTTTCAATTTAATTTGCACTTTCTCTTGTCTGGCAATCTGAAACAGACACTGAAGAGTAAGTATGTACCTACAATAGAGTTTCATAGTAAAAGGGATAGGTTTTCCTATATATACACTTGGATCCTTGGATGGTGATACTATGCACAAGTGAGTTCTAGCTGGAATGAAAGGTAGTAGCCAACTATGAAATAAAATTTTAAATATAGCATCATTTTCAGACTTGCTTACTTTAACTAAAAAGATGTTGAAACCTTTCACAGGAATAATGAATGATGAAAGATCTGCTCTCATGTGATCTTATCTGATACTGAAAGTAATACAGTCACAGTGCTCAGACGTGAGACCACTTGGAAAGACCAGTCAGCAAAAATTACAGAAACCAAATGAGCTGGAAGACAGGATTTGGTCCAGTTGTCCCTGTTGAGCTGGCAGACAGGGAAGACAAAGATCATGATTTTCTGAAAAAAGGACAAAACAACTCTTTCCAGTGTAGTTTTCTGCTTCCTCATGAGTTTGTGTCCTTTACAGTCCTCTTCTAGCTGAAATTCCTTTACAAATACTTCTCAATGTCTTTGTTACTGACTTCGGTAACTATCTGCACTTGTCTAAAACACTGAGACATTACATTCAGGGACATGAAATATTTGCCCAGAAAAGAGCTTGATGTTCTGTGAGGATGAAAAAAAAGCAGTCACTGATCCTATGAGTTTATACTTGATGATCCAAACCTCTGACCACCAGTGTGTGTAGAAGCTTTTATGTTGGCTTTATGCTTTAACGTATATGTGGCTTCCTAACAACCCTGAAACAAGGAGAAGGGATGTATATGTCTTCCAGAGAGGGAACTGAATGATAAAACGAGTCCTATTTGCATGGAGTTACTTAATTCCTTTCAAATCATCTTCAGACTCCTATCAGAGAGAAGTTGTGTGCTGGCTTGACTTCCATGCATCACTTTGGAAATCTATGGCAAAAGTCAGAGAGATATATTAGCAGACTCCAGATTCAGTCCTCTGCTTTTACTTTCCTCCTCTTTAAAGTTACTCAGCTTGTGTCTATTTCTGGGCCTTCTGACAAGATAATAAACAATATATAAAATTTCAGGAATTCTTGATTTTTATACAAGCTACTGCAGGCAAAAAAATTAATGAACATAAGGAATCTTATTAATCTGAAAGCAGGTTTTGTTTGTTACTGGCTTTCTGAATTACTGATAGCAGTGAAGTATGGTGGACCACCACAAGGTCAAATTTTACAATTATCCTAGGGGTTTCTACAATCCTCTGATATTCATCTAACACAAAATACAGTCTATTCCACTGTAAATCTGATTTTCACTGTGTTGGGAAATACAGACTGTTAATATCAGTGAAAACCTCCAATATTTACACAACATTACACACTGTCAAATTCTCAGGTCCAAGCTCACGCAGTAACAAAACGCTTTTACTTTACAGAATATGTCTATGATCTGGACAGGTCACATCTTCTCCTGATAGCTGATGTACCCTGAAACTGCAAATCCAGACTGCAGCACAATTCCAGTCACCTTACCTTGGGGATGTGGGCAGTGACTTGCCCTCTGTTCGCTGCACTTCCAAAAGTTGCTGGAGCTGGTTCTGTAATGTCACACGTTCCAGTGTCTGCCTGCAAGGAAATATAAGACTGTTTACCTTGCACTGTAAAATTACCAGCATTAATAAGCTAAAGTATAACTGATATGTGTATTTTAAAAAGTTCTCTTCACCTATACTTTACGTAGTATATAAGAAGAGACATTATAAATAATAACATAATCAGAGTTTGCACCTGTCTCTGAATCTCTGTGGACATTAAGTGATCACTGTACAAGACTACCTTAGAAACACTCACTTCTCAGGTGCTGTTTCTTACACTTCACACATGGGACAAGTGTGGGATCACAAGCAGCAGCCCATTGGAACTGAGTGACTCTCAAAAAATAACAGTCCAGAAACAAAGATACAGTTGAGCAAACTTAGGGTCACTTGGTTCTTACTGTTCATGTAAAGGAAGAGGAAAGGGACAGATTAAAAATCACTGCCTATATTCGGTGGATGGCTTTTAGTCAGCTAAGTAATAGTTCAGGTAACTGTTCTCGCCTTTTCTACCTGCAAATTAACTCAGAGAAGCATCTCTGGCCTCTAGGAAAGGCTGGCCCCATCGACATTAGTCTAAGGGTCACAGGATCACAGATAAGCGAAGTGTAACCTCTGTGTATTCAGGGGAGTAGGATAAAACACATCTGCTTGCTGCCCAGCGTTACCAAGGTCCTAGCTGTTCTCTGCACCCTCCTTAGACTCTCATGAGTGCTGTACGTACTGCAGTTTATCACTTTCAGTGTGGTGGTGTGATTTACACTGCATTGTAAACAACTTCAGAGACTAATGCTTAAAAAATTCTAATAGTACATATAAATTGCTAGCAATATGAGGGTGGCATCTATGCTAGAAAGTCCATTTAACATAGAACTGTAATCACCATCTCTGTTGTTCTGCCACATACTTATTTCCTTAGGAAGGATTAATTTGAACCTGCAAACCTTCAAGTAGTTCTACAAGAATGAAGGAATAATCAATTTACCACAAATAGTTCTTCATCTCCCTGCAACCATCCAATGCAGTCCTTCCATTCTAATATCAAAACCCTCCTTTACTTTGTCAACCTCCACAGATAACATTCAATCTTGTTTAATAAACTGTTAAGTTCCAATGCCCCTAGACATTGCACAGACAGCACTATTGGGAAACTACTAGAAAATAAGAGAGACTTACAGCTTTTTGTTACTGTACATACGCTATGGTTCACTTGGAATGCAGTTGGTACATTTAAGTTTTATCCCCTAGTCCTGATCAAATGACCATGTGAAAATGCCTTTTTATCTGCTTCTCCCAGGCTCTGCTTCTGTTGCTGTAGAAGTAATAATGTTTTCAGTGTTTTTATTCTTGTTGGATCTGCAGAACTAATACAGTTCCCCACCAGTGAGCTGGACTCTTTCCTAGCTCACATGCCACCAGCAGAAGATTCAGCTGAGTTCCAAATGCAGTCTTTATAACTGTCAGTGTCAAAGCCAGAAATAATCCAGATGACTTTTTAAACTTGCAGTGCTGGCAGAAAACAAAGTTTTACTTTTAAATCTGAATGGATCTGAAGAGTGTTACAAAAACAAAGGTGGGATCTTGACATACTGCCTTGACATCATATTTTACAATACAAGCTTTTTGTAGACTCTTTATTCCTTTATTTTTCCATCTCTTTATCTTGCCTACGCACTTCCTTAGACTATTTTAAAATTACTCCTACCATCTGTCACCATTGGCTTATACTCCAACTCCCCAGATACTTTCTTCTAAGAGACAGAGAACATTTCATTTGAGATTAGATTATGATGCAATTTATCTGTTTTATTTGCCCTTTACGCTTCGTTCTACTTCTATTTATAAATATCTCTGAAAAATGTAGCTAACAGCTTCGTACACTTTTAGCTCTCATGGAAATCTCTGGTACCTCTTCTGCTAACTTAATGTGCTGATTCCTTTTAAACATTTTCTTATTATAAAAGAATTAAAGTTTCCTCCATTTTCACAGTTTAGCTGGCTAGTAAATAGAAACCCACAGATCCTGCCAGCACGACCCCTTAAGACACACACTGTATGCATACATATCTAACATGACACTGAAAACCAGGGATCACAACTTCTTGGAACAGCAATATTGCGAAGTATTTAAACCAGACAGTTTTAGGAGACAAAACCACTGTAGCTTCAGACGTAAAAGGATCTATTTACTTTATGATGCTTAATGCACAAATTCTGAGTGTCTTAGTTTTGACAATATTTGCAGTAAGTAATATGAAAGGGCCCGCCTGTATCTGCTTAGACAACTCTGGACTACAGCCATCTCCTAATGAAATCAAGGAGATCAGTAACCGAACAGGGAACAGGTTGAGGCACTGGGCAGTACTGAAGTATCTGTCGCAGTATGTTGTCTTACTTCCCTGTTTTGTTTCAAATAAAACAAGAATGACCATTCCACAAAGCAGAAAATTCAGTATAAATGGGATTAACACTATAAAGTTTATCCTGGGTTTCTCACTGTACGTCTATGTAACGTTTACTGCCATCAAAATAAGAAGGCAAAAAAAAAAAGGCAAAACAGCACAATAACACAAAACAAAATAAATCATAAAAACCCCACCTGACCAACAATTTACACACACCCTTACCATACCACTACAAGAATTTTTTTATTCAGATATTTTTACAGATATTCCTGTGCAGTTTCAGGAAAATCACAGATCTCATTTACAAAACACAGAAAAGTGGTAGTAACAGAGGATATTAAACCATTTTATTTTCATCCTCCTCTTTTGAGTCATGGTTTGCTTTGATCTCTAGCTTGTCAGAGGTTTTGGCTTCAAAGTGTATCAAAACGATCAACAAGAATCTCATTCATTCATTGCTTTGCACATCCAGATCCACAAATGCAGGACAGTGCAATGCTTTGAGAATGCATATAGAATGGTCTGCCATCAAGCACCATTGTATAAGAAGTCTAGGGAAGTATTAATTTTATGTCATTAGTTCTGACTTGTCTTTTCAGGTCAGGGAAGTCACACAATCACAGAATGTTAGGGGCGGGAAGGGACCCTCAAAGATCATCCAGTCCAAACCCTCTGCCAGAGCAGGATCACCTATACCAGATCACACAGGAATGCATCCAGGTGGGTTTTAAATATGTCCAGGGGAGACTGCACAACCCCCTGGGCAGCCTGTCAGTATTCTGTCACCCTCACAGTGAAAAACTTTTTTCCTCATGTTTTAATGGAACTTCCTGTGCCTCAACTTCCATCCAACGCACCTTGTCCTGTCATTGGGCATCAGTAAGAAGAGCCTGGCTCCACCCTCTTGGCATTCACCCTTTACATATTTACAAATATTAATGAAGTCACCCCTTAGTCTCCTCTTCTCTAAGCTAAAGAGCCCCAGCTCCCTCAGTCTCTCCTTGTAAGGGAGATGTTCCACTCCCTTAATCATTTTTGTAGCTCTGCACTGGACTCTTTCAAGGAGTTCCCTGTCCTTCTTGAACTGAGGGGCCCAGAACTGGACACTATACTCCAGATGGGCCTCACCAGGGCAGGGTAGAGAGAGAGGAGAACCTCTCTCGACCTACTGACCACACCCCTANGTCATCTGAGCTCCTTTTTATCAAAGAGCTGAAAAGATGTGAAGACTCCAGCAAAATGTGATGTTATTGTTTTGGGTTTGTGCCTTCTTTTCAGGACTGGCTCCAAAAAGTGTGACGGATTAGGGTAATTTCTCTCTAGAACAGCTCTGTGTTGCCTTGATGACTCAATGAATTCATAAATAGAGAAGGAAAGACAGTTGATGACCTTTGAAGATAGGTCTTGCTAAGTGCTCGTCTAAGGCAGTTTCTGTGCTGCTGTTCTTACACAGTACCAATCATTTCAGTCTTCCTGTGGCTGAGGATAACTGTTTTCAAAGAGAAGCTCTTATCTCTGGATAGTAAGGAATCCAGAATAAAACAAGATTGCTTCAAGATTTTCATAGATGCCTTTGCCAACAAAATCTCCTGCTATGCTAGAGGAAAACCTGCCCCAGACTTATACTTCATACTATCCTTGGAAATTTATGCAGGATGGGGATGCAAACCAGGGCAAACATTTTCTTCCATCATCCCTTTTGACTCCTGAGGATAGGCATCTGAACATGGTCCATTGCTTCTATCAGAGCCACTCACAGCCTAAGGCTTGCAGTCCAAACCGCCATGCAGAAGCCGTTCTTCCAAGCAGAAGATAAAATATTTCACTGCCTCAGTAAACCGCATCAGGGTGGTACAATAGACTCACATCTCTTTGTAGAAGAGGGAGAAAAAGGCTGCTGCTGTACTTAGCAGAGCTACATCTGAAGAGATAAGCAGCTGAAGGGAAGCAGATTTAACTCCAGCTGAGACAAGCAAAGGAATCCATGCTGAGCCAGATAAGAATCATTTAAATGACTTTCTATGTGTGCAGTCTGTGAGATAGCAGTGGGGAGGCTTGGAAAAGTGTTACTGCTTTTGTCAGGAAAATCAGAACCAGATTATTTCTATGGGGGCAAACAGCCTGCTGACTGACATAACAAGCCTTTCTTCTCCATATGAGAGGTAACATTTTCAAGTACTGGGTGAGCACTGAAGAGAACTGAAACATGAAGAATTTGTTGCTGCCACTTCTGCTTCCTGGTTTGTGCAGGAGTTTTTGGCTGCATTGTTACAGGGAGAATACAACTGAGATCAGTCAGATGCCAATGCAGACTACTCAGGAATTACCCTGTGTTCTGGGTGTTTTGGTTTTTTAATTTATTTTATATCAGTTGATTTGCTTATTAGTGATTCTCTGTAAATAAACCAACTACAAAAGAGCTGGTACTTTGAAAAGTCCAGTGAAAAGTGTCAGA
The DNA here is from genome assembly GCA_013399975.1 of Indicator maculatus. Taxonomy (NCBI): domain Eukaryota; kingdom Metazoa; phylum Chordata; class Aves; order Piciformes; family Indicatoridae; genus Indicator; species Indicator maculatus. Next base: position 162,001 of record VXBD01006501.1, read on the forward strand.
CTGCACAATTACAAAAACTGTGAGACTTACAATAATCCTTAGTTAATTGTTTCTATTTATGAGAGCATAAATGTAAAAGAAAAGTGAAGATATCATAAAGAGATGATGCCTTTATAATACAGAATGTAGAGCTACAAAATTAAAAGTAAGAATACTTCTAATGCAGGAAGGAATTCTTTAATGACAGAGGGGATTGCTAAGACACATTTTTTCTTTGCTGTACAACCAGTAAAAAACAGACACCTGTTTCTTTTCCCAAGGGGTGAATTAACAATAAAGCTTATTTTTATCCTTATTTTCAAGACATCCAGTTTCAAACTAAAAAAATGTATCACTGTAATGGGTTGGCCTCAGCTGGCAGCCAAGCATCTAAACTCTCACTGCCCCTATCCCTTGGGGTTGGAGGGACAGAAAATAGGAAGAGCAGAGCCCAAAAGTGCTCATGGGTCAAAAGGAAGACAGGGGAGATCACTTACCAATTACCATCATTGGCAAAAGGGACTCAGCTTGGGGAACTTAATTAATTGCCAATTAGTATAAATTATTGATTCAGGTATTGGGAAAGAAAGGACAGACACTCAAAACACCTAGGCTCAGTTTCTCTCCTACGTTCATCTGCACTCCAAGCCCTTCTTCTCCCCCAGCCTCAGGCTTTGCTCCAGGCACCTCTCTCCCCTCCTTTCATTGCTGCAGGCTACACTCAGTTTAGTGAAGCAACAAGTTCATGTGTAGCAGTTTCTCTCTGCTTCTTCTTTCTTGATCATATTCAACCATACTCCTGTGCTTTAATATGGGTCATTCACAGGCTGCAGATCATTTGGGGAAGCACTGGCTCTGGTGTGGCCTGGTCCATTGGCTGCAGTCCTTTGTACCTGTTCTAGCATGCATACTCCATGGGCCACAGTTCCCTTAGAGGAGTGCCTGCTCCACCAAGGTACACCTCCTGCTCCTCTGACTTTGCTGTTCTCTCTGTCACTCTTCACCTCTGGCATTTTTTGCCCTTTATCAAATATGTTTACTCAAAGGTACCACCAGCTTGGTTGATGGTCTTAGTTGTGTCCTGCAGTGGAAATCATGAGGACCAAGTTGTGTCCAGCAAAAGGCAGCCCCCCCACCTCTTCTCATGGAGGCCGCACCTTGCAACTTCCTTGCCAACAGTCTTGCAATTTATGTCCAGTATAATTATCCACATGTTGGTCTCCTCCAAACACGGGATTATCAGAAGCCATTTTTATGGCTGACAAGTTCTTGATCATGTATCTAAATGGGAACAACTTTAGCTCAGTTCTGATGGTTTCAAAGTCTTACGAGGCTATTGACATGTAAAGTCACAGTAACTACACCTACAATAAAAGCAAGCAATTGCATACATTCATGATTCAAAATAACAGGCTCTTCACAGGATGTGGATTAAAAAGCATACTAAAACATTAAAAGCATCTCCCATGAATTAAAAACAGATCATAAGATACTTCCTGAGTAGTGACTGTGGGCTTTGGTGACCTTCAAGTCCAAAAACCTTCTCCAACTACTATTTCCAGTATTCCACCCAACACCAACACCCAGCAGTTTGTAACTGTATATAAAAGCATGCTATACAAACAGAATCTGTTCAGTAATGATGTGATCCTGAGATATGCAAAGGGAAAAGGGACCTGATCACTTCATAGCATAGCCTTTTCCACATCCACTTCCTTCATTTGTGTTCACAGCATACTGCCACACAGAGAACAGTTGAAAAATTGAGCTGTTAAAGGTGAAGGTGCAAATGCTTGAAAGCAAGAAAGGATGGAGAAATAACGTAGAAGTAAGGTAGAAATACGACTGGAAAATATCATATATCACAGTATCATGGTATATCAGAGGTTGGAAGGGACCTCAAGAGATCATCAGGTCCAACCCCCCTGCCAGGATCACTTAGGGTAGTCCGCGCAGGAAGGCATCCAGGTGGGTTT
>VXBD01006501.1:164598-191812 GCA_013399975.1 Indicator maculatus
CAGGAGCAGAATGACTTCCCTGCTCCTGCTGGCCACACTATTCCTGATACAGGCCAGGATGTCAGGACCCTGCACTTACCCTTATTAAGCTTCATGAGGTTTGCCTGCACCCAGCTGTCCAGTCTGTCCAGGTCATGTTGGATGGCAGCACAGCCTGACAGGGTGTCAGCCAATCCCCCCAGTTTTGTATCATCAGCGAACTTGCTGAGGGTACTCTCAATGCCCTCATCCAGGCCGTTGATAAAGATATAAAAATGGACCCAGTACCGATCCCTGGGGGAACACCCCTGGCCACAGGCCTCCAAGTCGACTGTGCCACTGATGACGACCCTCTGAACTCTGTTGTTGAGCCACTTTTCAATCCACCTCACCGACCAGCCATTTATGCCACATACATAAAAGTGGAAAACTGATATTGCTAATAAAGTGTGGAGGAAGTAGGGTACTGTTTTAAGAATGATTCCTCTGCTAACAATAAAACACTTACTCCTTCAGCTGCTTAGTTAGCTTGACAACCTGAGAGGCCAATGACATACATGTCTCCACAACGACTAAATAGCGGGAACACATGGTGTGCCCATGCCGCTCAGCACTTTGTGAGGGTTTCTCTCCCACATGGTTTTGCATGGTGACATTTGCTCCATATTCAACCAATGTCTGTAAAAACAAAAGGAAACATCGACATTTTTAAGAGTAAGTCTCTGCTGTGACTTCTGCTCAATCACAAGAAGGGCAGAATGCAAAACACTCCTGAATAAAATGCTTGAAAATCTTGGTCTAAGCCAACAATTTTTTAAAACCAGTCACTGACAAGTCTCTATGCAGCCTGACCTCAACACACACAACATTAAAATCTATCAGTCAGGTGCAAGATTAACACTGAAGAGTGGGCTGTTTCAGAACTATATAAAGACTGCACTCTTCCTTCCTCTCCTCTTTCCTTGCAGTTCTGCTCGAGTAATTTGTTTTGTTCTTCATTTGGTTGTATAGCACAGTGTGACCTGTAGCATTCATACACTGAGTGGGACCATGAAACCAAGCGAGGACTTGCACATATACTGAGTCTCTCCTGAGCCACGGTAATAAGCCTTTTCAGATGCACCTGTGGATTACTGAACATTGTGTTAACTTTGCATCTGGAAGAACTAAGAAAGAAGACAAGGGCAACTGCAATACAAAGGACATCTGTGCAAGAGAACATCAGAATCCAGGGAAGTGTGAACACATAGCTAGCCAGTTTATAGAGGGTGCTAACAGGCTGTAACAGCTTACCAGGTCTTGTATCAGCTGTTCTTGGGACCTCCACACTGTAAGGCATTGCAACACATCCTTGGAAACTCATTTTAGGAATGTCTTTGCCATAGTATTTGCTGACTACTTTTGTGGTTTAGCTCTTAATTTCCTACCACATCAAAATCCCTGAGTTTAAAACACTAAATGAAGCAGTCCCAATGTCCTGATTCTTTAGCCAAATGATGTTTGGATATGAAAAGTATGGTAGACACTTTCCAACGATTCCTTTAGGTCAGACAAGCACATATTTATTTTTATTTTTGCAGAAAGGAATCTGTAGAATGAATTTTTCAAGCTTTTTAAAAAATTGTTATTTGTGTTTTAGTTGTGGGGCTTTTTAATGCTGAAAAAAGTCTGAGTGCTTTGCACTTGCTTAGTTACCCCCTATTTTTTTTTAAAAAGAGATACTCAAATATGTGTTACTTATGTGTTAGTCTTTAAGAAAATATAATGGCTTATATAGTGATGCATACTGTTATTTACAGTACCAGTGGAGAATATTAGCTTGTTACTGGTTATGTCCAGGTTATTAGTGTGACATTTGAGTTATCTCTGGGACTTAGGAGTGTTCTAAAGACAATAGTTCTCTCAGGCTGACCTCGAGACATCAAATAACTGACACAGGAATGGAGACCAAACCTTCAATCCTTCTGAATTGTTTGTGGTAATTACTGCTAGGTACTATTTGCTTTACTGGAGATCCTGGAATAGGACCTAAAAGTTCTCAGCAATGTTCTTACACACATTACTCATATCACTTCAGAACAAATTGTGAACAAAATCATAATGCATACCAAAACTTTAGCATCATTTATATTACGTATACACAGGCAGAAAAGGAACCACATGGCTAAGCTCTTGATTGATTTATCCAAGCAGAGCTGGTAAGCCTGCATGGTACTGGAGTGGCCTTATTGACTCAGAACAGCAGACACAGACCTCTGCATCTGCTGACAGAAAAGAGGAATCATGGTCTGTCTGGTCTGCTAAATCTATACAGAATGGAAAATTATGAACAGTCTTCCACTGCATCTCATGCCAATAAATTTGGTTTAATTTGCCAATAAATAAAATAAATGGAGGATTATGAACCTGTAGAAAGCAATCCTATAGCTTGGAACATGGTAGGAGTGTCACCTGTTCACAAACACTGTGAATGAGGGCCAGGGAACCACTGACAGCCTGTGACCCTCCATCATCTGTGCTGCTACTTATAATCTTCGGGCATTCTTTATCACCTCTTTACACCAGATCACTCACCAGACATTGTTTTAAATTAGACTATAACTCACTGGGCAGAGGGCTTATATTTTTTCATCACAGCCCAACAAAACATCAACTACACATACAATTGTGAGATGTTAATGAAGTGACATTACTAACATTGTATATTTTTGTTGTCATTAGATATTTTCATTACTCACTTCTCATGGCTTCACTTCAACATAGAACACTTGTTGATTTGTATATTTATCTAAAACAAAACAATCCTGGGAATTTGAAGGTATTCATTAAGTTCATGGGGAATGCAGGGCTATTTTTTTATTGGTTTAGTTTTATGCAAAGAAACAGCCTGCAGAGGTCACCACTGTTCAAAATCATCTACTGTCATTTCTCCTTTAAATGCTTTGTACATCTTGAGGAAGCACTGTTGAGTCAGCAATCCTATGCACACACTCCACCATAACGGTGCTCTCCACCAGTAAATCATAAACATCTCTTTTATCCGCTTTTTTTGAAACTGATCATAACAATTGTCTATAATGCAATAATAAACCAACTAGATTTAGCACAGATGTGATGATTTGTTTATTTTAGTCTCATAACAGTTTGTACACGGTCCATTCCTAACATCTTTAGAAGAAAGCTATGTCCCATCAATGAGAAAATGCAGAGATGGTCATATCCTCCATGTCTATTTGACTGTGTTCTTTTCAAGCCTATTTATCCAACTCAGCTGTCATCTGTTTTTCTTTGTTTTCATTGTATGAGACTCTCAAACTAGCTTTTATGGGGCTATGTCTTCTCTGCATCCAGATATATAAATAGACTGCTATAATAATAAGCAGCTATGCATCTGAAGATTCAAGATGACAATGTACACGAATATATTTAGCTTTCTGAAGAGATCAGATAATGAGCATTAACTATCTGTTATTTCTTTTAGGGTTGAACTATTACACTGTCTTCTGCATTTGCAGCATCTTAAAGGTGCTATTAGTTCATATGCAGAAACAGGATTGACATGTTTACTAATATATATCTGCGTCCTCTGACTCTGAGATTTATTGCTTATTCTTAGACACATTTTCCTACCCAACTTCTTTTGATCACTTTGATTTCTATTTCTTGTCTTTCTGCCAAATGGTTATTTATTTATTGATTTCTCTCCAAAGACTATTTTTTTTCTCAAATACAGCCTCATATTATCACTTCACCTTACTGCAGTCACCTGGAGGAATAATAATAACAACAAAAATAACAACAACAACAACAACAACAATAATAATAATAATAATAATTTCCTCTCCAAAGAGCTTTTACTCAAAGTGACAACTCCATCAAATACTGAAATGTACTCTTGTGACAGTTCTAGTAATTTGGATGGACAGAGAGTACATTTGCAATTCAACACAAATTTGAGACACTTTGCCTAGCCATCCAGTTTAACTCTACAACTTTTTTGGTATGTCTGCACTGAGTACTGTTACTATGCAGAGGTAACCAAACTGGTTTATTCTGATCTGGCTCCCAGAAGTGCTGTAGCTCTATCACTTTCAGAGGCCAAATCTCACTGATTCAGTGAGATTTGTTTAGAAATCACTACCACACCACATTCTTAGGAATAGATACATTCAAAAATTACAAGTTCAGAAAGGATGGCTTACTTAAGGTGGAAATTCTTCAGAAGAGAAGAAAATTACGTTAGACTCGCCCTGCTTCAGAGAAGTGTAACTACTCAATGAAGAAAGAAACAGAAGGAAAATAACAGAACCATAAGAAAAGTATGCATAACTACACTGATTCACCTTTTGTAACATAAAAACATACAAATCAGCTGCTTTCGTATAAAGAAATCCCATACATAAACATAATAATCCTTTCTTCCTGTAATCCAACAGTTACTTTATGATAACAATAGCATCATTGAGAATAGAATCCAAAAGCCAAGAACTTTTTGCTATTTCAGTCTGAGTCCTAATGGTTTAAATTTCTTCCTTCTGGCATATTTTATTGTATCAGTAACTATTCCCATTTTTAAGATCTCCTATAATCATTTTAATGGTTGTTAGCATCCAAGTTTGATATAAAGAGGTTTCTGATATAGTTATCACTCTACCTGTATGCATCCTAGATAGCCATGTTGAGCAGCTATGTGAACAGCAGTATTTCCATCCTGGTCAACTTCATCCAGCGAAATCCCTTGTTCTTGCATAAACTGAAGAAGCCACAGAAGGATCTTCTCCTAGTGGGAGGGATAAAGAGATGTCACAAAAGATATGAAATAATGAAAAGTTAAATGTACTAGAAACACATTGGTTCTGTCTTCTGTCACTAATACTGTCCAACAATACCTTGTTTTCAGTCTTTCTTAACTTTGTAAGACAGTGTATCCTAAGTATGTCTCTGATTTGTTATTTGTTTTTCAAGGAAATAAGCTGAAATACTTTTTTTTGTTCTATGAAAAAGACGTAGCAGGAAAAGTATGAGCACTGTAACACATCCTGAGAAATTCTACATTGAAAAACATGCATGCCTGTATTTTTGAGAGAAGACATGAAGCAGAACAGTCTGGGTGTTAATCTGAGTATCAGCTTGTGAAATTTGGTGGAACTTCACAAGTCTCTTTGGAAAATTAAAACAGGAGTATGTGCAGATTACAAAGCTGAGCAGTTAAATTCTTAAAATCTATTATCATGCCACAGCTCTGTGCTGCTCTGCAATAGCAAAAGCAATGCAACTAAAACCAGGGAATCTTTCTAATCTGAACTCTCAATAACTGACCATTTTTATATCCATGCATGGTGGGAAGGGTGGGGAGATGTGGGCGACAAAACTTAGTTCTTTATAACGTTGCTTTCTGTGTATATATGCCGCTGTATTATATATTTATATGGGTATTCTTTTCTAAAAACAGAGACTTTATGTAAGTGTATTAAGGCTATTTTACTTCTTCTTTTCCCCAGAAGGTTTGTTTGGAAGAATCTTGCTCTCTGTAGGAGCCTTCCATGCCCCTCCAGATTAAATTTCCATGTGCCCTGATGAATGTGATACATATTGAAAATCTATAATAAATCTACAAATTACATAAAAATGTGTTGTGGTTCAGGCCCCGATGGAAGTCAAGCCCCATACAGCTGCTTACACAACTGTCCCACCCCATCCTCAACCCTCCCACCACCCTACAGTGGGATGGGAAGGAAAACTGGGAGAATAAGGCAAAACTCCTTGAATTGAGGTAAGGGGAGTTCATATAGCAGCCATGATGTCAATATGGTATTGATACCCCACAAGCTAGTTCAGCTGTCTGGCTAGGCCATGGCCTCTCCCAGCTTCTTGTAAGACAAAACAAAACAAAACAAAAACAAGAGTAACACTATCCTAGCCAAATCCAGGAGAAAAAGTGAGGTTTATTAAAGGATAGCTGACTACAGCTGTTGTCCCAGTTTTTGCATCTGAATAGGTGAAAAGAATAAAGAATAAAAAAAGAATAAAGTACTTTCCAGCTTAAAGCTTTTTCATTTAAATGCATTTATTATCTTTCATTGACACGTATCATGTGTTATACTGGCTAGGAGGTCTAGTCCAAAAGGGCTTTCTGGATTCTGGTGTGGCTGAGGCAAACACCAATGCACATACTTAACTTGCAGCATTTCATCGTCTTCAGTGATATGTAAGGACGTAATTGCCCTCAGATAAGTTCACTGTAAGAGTGAAGTATAGCTAAATAAAATATTACTCTGTCTGAACAGTAATCAGGTAGAAAAGAGAAAGGATAAAAAAATAGGGAAATGAAATCCCAGCTAAGAACCTTGGGTATAAACCTCTTTAACTTGTACAAAAGTACCACAGAAGTTTTACTGTCAAGGAAAAGGAGATGCATCCTCAGATTCTTAGGTCTCCTTCAAACAATTCTGCTCATTCAAGCACCTGGTTCTGTGCTTACTACTTCAGAGGGTCAGTCTGTCTGGAACTTATCTTCTTCATATTTCCACTTTAACAGCAGTTTTGTTTTTATTACAGACTGAAGGGATAGGTATTTTCACTTCTCACTGGCTGAATGCCCAATACAGCTGACAGCCAGCAAGGAGGGATTACTTCAGAACACATATCCCTTTTAAAATACTTTTGAGCAATTTCTCAAGATGCCTGTGGTGCTGGCCAGCAGTGAAGAAAGATTACACCACTCGTATGAATTGCCCTTATGTTTTAATAATTAGAAGAAAAATATTTTAGCAAAACTCCTCTGCAGAATTGGAAGACAACTACAGCTTTGAAATTATACATTTCTCTGGAACATAATGGGGACCAGAATGCTAGGCATGTTCTGTAATTTTATGATCACAATCAGCATGGAGCAAATGATGCTTTATAGTCATCTGTCTTATCAACATGAAAATCAAATGCCAGGATGGCTAATGTAATCATCTGTACTTAGGACTGTCTGTGCATTAAGTGATTGCAGGCACATAATTAGATGCTTACTCAAACAGATTATGTTTCTCTTAAATGACTGTGTTTCTTAATAAATGTATCCTTGATAGAAAAAACACAACTACTTTCTTCACTTACATCTAGAGAAAATGAAAACTTCATATATCAAAATATATCATATAGTACTTTAGTCACACTCACATTATATATTTACGGAAAAAGCGTTCTTAGGAATGGATTTTTGATTATAAACTCAATTTACTTGGATAAAATGAAGGATAATGGAAAATATTCACATATTTGTTATGTAATAGGAATGGATAAATACTGAATTACTCAGTATGTCTCAGAATTTTAAGACCTACAATAGTCTCATGTTGTAGCAGTGGTCAACTTCCTTCTAGCATATTCTAGTTCTACAATAATTCCAACCTCCCTAAAAAAAGATTCTGGGAAAATGTCACAATATGTAATTTCTGTCTTGGGACAGACTACAGGCTTTGGCTCTATTAACTGGTTCTTGGAGCAGAAAGAATAACTAATGAAGACCATTTATATCATTAAATGGACTACAAATGGCAGGATTACATGGTGAGGAGTAACTATTCTACAGTTAAAACTAGCCCCATCATTCAGTATTAATTAAATAAACTGTTCTTCCTGGTATCGCTTCACAGATGAGAACTAGGAGTGAATGCAAACAGATTATCCTTGCAAAAAATGACATCAGACAGGAAGGCAAACATCCTGAGGCACCAAAAACGTGTGGTGGTAGTTACTGGTGTATCTGAATGTCACACACTCATTCCCACTTCACTCTCCAGCAGTACATCTCTGCCAAGTGGTGCACAGGACACCTTCTAGGTCCTCAGTCAAACTGTACTCCTGGCTCTTCAAAGTCCCCCTAGACTCTGGAGTTCAGATGCAATTTACCTTTGGAGTTCCCCTCTGACTCTTACTGTGCAACCACATGCTAACACAGCATATGGGTAGGAAAGAAATTACAGCCCTGTGAAGCTCTTAGTCAGGACCTACTATGTAAACCTAGGCCTGCACCATCATTTCTTTCCTGCCACAAGATGATGGTGTCAGGCACAGATGGTACACAATCTGCCATGTACCCATGATTTATTCCTTGCATGGGGAAGCCTGTCAACAGTCATGGTTACATCTTGCATGATGCCCTTGCTAGGAGGTAAGCTGACCAGGCTACAGGTTGACTTTAGGATCTTCTCTTCCATTAGATGAGCTTATGTGGTCCCTCTCCCACTGAAAAAACATAATACTGTTGAGATGTCTTTGGAGTCAGGTTATGACTATGGCTTGATGACCTTTAACATAGGAGCTTTTTTATGAACCCTGTCTTGCTGCCCTCTCAAAATGATATTTATTGAAGAAAAATGTGATGTACATCTAGTGCCTGGAGAAACAATGGATGGACTGCCTCTTTTAGAAAATAACTTTGTAACAGGTCTTCTTTGTAAAAATATTACTCTTGTAATTCTGCCAAGACTAGTGTTTACACAGATTAGCTCTCATCGAAGTAATGGTAAAATAAATTAGAGCTTTGACAATAGCGACAACTACACATTTAAATTTCTCAGTTTCTTCTGCTAAACACAATTGGGTAAGATAGTCTGGCATTCTTTCAGCCCCAGCATTCCCTCATGTTTTCAAGATGTTTATGGATTATGTGAAAAAAAAAGGATAATGGACACTACATCTGAACTTTTCTTTGTCATTCAGCTAACTAAGAAAATTGGGCAGCAATTTATACATCACGTCTTTAAATTTCATGGGTGGCTGATTGTAGCTGGTGTTTCTTAACTGGTAAAGCTTCTGTCCTGCTTTGAAAATAATCTAGATAAAATATGCCAGAACTGTTCCTGGCATTAGACAGAACAGCTCACTGAAAAAACCCCAAAGCTACACTAGATTTAGATTGTATAAGTATCTTTAGTTTGTATAAATATCTTTAAAGATGACAACAAAACAAGGCTAATTAACTGAAGATATGAATGTAAGTTCACATGAAACTTTCCCTTCAAGACTTTTTCTTCCCAGTAGCAAACATGCCTTTCCTGAATCCAGTTCTGATCTGGCTCCCAGCCTCCTTACATTCAGTGTTAGATTTACAGGCCAAACTCACTGTGGAAAACAGGACAGAATAAATCAGCATGTCCACTACAGTCCTACTTTGTACCAGTAACATCTCCATAATACAAGAGCAGAGAAAAGGCAAAGGTATAGTACGAAAACTATAAAGTGTCTGTATGCCTTTTGAAGCAGCAGGAAAAAGGGTAGACTTCCAGCTCCATAGCTTTTCAAACCTGGCCCCATTCTTTCCTTCCTCGTCCTGTAAATTCATGCTCGGACAGATAAATTCATGCGTGGACAGGATCAGTTAACAGCATAAATATGCCACAATAATTGTATGAATGTCACAATCAGACTTGTACAGGAAAGAAAGGTAATAAAGGTAATTTTCTTAATAGCTACATTTTGTTTGTTCTCTCTTAACAAGTAAGAGACCACAAAAATAGTAGGTTTTCTGTACTTAGCCTTAATGTCCGTTGAAGAAACTGTGTGATAAAGTGCCCGCCTGCCAAAGAGATTAGAGAAGAGTAACTGATCACTATTCCTTGCATCCTGGAAAAGGTCCTTTGAAGAGGGGTTATTGCAAGGTCTTCTTAGGAAAAACAGACTTTGTGGGAAGAGAATGTGATGCAATTAAGTGGTCTATGTTTCCCCAGACATTAGCAAAGCACAGAAATGCTGTACTTCTGTGGTTTCTCATCATTAGATTTATACGTAAGTTAAGTGCAGAACAGGATTGCTTTACAACATATTTTTATATACAATTCTCAATAAAACTGGCTAGAGCTAGACAGATGATGTTCACGTTTCACCACACTTCATTTCACTGCCAATATACTGAATTCCTAAATTGTCACATTTTGCAATTTTTTTTTTTTGGATGAGTCTCTCCTGGAAAAAGAATATGAACTATCACAAAATACTTGATGATTTTCTGATGTGTTCTAGGAGTACCCTAGGAATCATGACAGCTAATCTCCCTAGATGTTCTTGAAGTTGATAGGTAATATGCTAGCTATTCTTCTAGCCATTAATTAAAGATTAAAAACAAAACAACCAAAAAACCAAGACCTAAGAGGGAAAAAAATAACATACCCACACAGATTGTGTGCTTGAACTATTTAAGAACAGCTGTAAATAAATCCCACCAAATTACAACATGCTTTAAATTAAGATTCTTATATGAGCATCTAAGTAATCCACCATTTGAAGTAGGTAAATTAAAGTCATACCTGGCCATAGCATCCTGCATAGTGAATTAGGCTTGGGTGATCTTTTGAGCAACTCAATTCTGCAATAGCTTCTGTTTCACTCACCATCCATCGAACACACTCCAGCTGGCCATTCTAAACACATTAACAAAAAAATAAACTAAATTCCATCTGTTTCAGTTCTAAACATGTTTCCTAAACAGAGAAAAGATTATTGAAATTATTAACATGTTATGAAATTCCAATTTGTTTGAAAACATGATCTTTATCTGCTCTTACGTAATGCACTTTTTTACCTTGATGCCTTGGATAAATTATAGTTTGACCACTGATTATAGTTAAAGCAGCAATGTGAAAATGGCAGTCAAATAGTTTCATGAACTCAATCTGGTCCCTGCTCTCAGATTGTTTAGGGCAAAAAACATAATTTCATTTCCATCACTTGTCCAGAAAGGCTCAAAGACTAAATGAAATCATTTGCTGGAGCAAAGCAAACAATTTTCATACAAAGTCAGGTCTTAACTGATCAGTAATTAAATGCATGCTTCCTAAATTGTTATTATGCATGTAGTAGGTGAGTATCTAATCCTCATGGATTAGGACCTATCTGCAATAGATACTGTACAAACACAAACAAGGAGATGGTTCTTGCCCTGAACACCTTTTACAGTCTAATCTCAATATTCCAAAGCTGCTGTGAGCACTCCTAGTAATCTGTACGTTACTGTGAGGGGGATGTAGATGCTATGGAACAGAGGAACATTTTCTTCAGAGCATGCTTACTGCTCAGTGTATAGGCAAGAGCTTTTACCATAATTTTTTGCTGCAGCTGCTTTTCAGCAATGATAGTTTGGTAAATGCACTTCAGCATGACCTACATTCTGGCCTGCTCTTACATAATTTTTTCAACTCTTACATTCATAAAGGCTATTATATTCTTTATAGCTGAAACATTATTCAGTCAAAGCCTCACAGAGGCCAACATACACAACATGAAAAGCTGTTTGTGTGCATAAAATGGAAAAAAAAAATCATAAGAATTAAAGAAATATTCAAGTTTCAGTTTTATTTTTATGAAAACAAGAAGAAAGAATGTAATAAATATTAACCCATTAAAAATTATGTGGGAAAAAGAAAAATTGTAATAAAATGAGCTTAGTACTTGTCTTATTCCTTCCATACGTCATGTTTGTATATAAACACAAAAATGCACATCGTCTTACATTATTTACCTTCTATTTCTCTCAATTTCAATAATGAAGTGAAACAATGAAACTACCTATATTCTTTTTATTACACTAGAAAAATTTGCCTCATCATATTTAGGTTCAAATATTAGTAAGCATGACTAATTAATTTCTTGGTTTGTTTTGCTTTGTGTCATAGCTGAGCAAAACATTTTTGTATTCTTAAAATTCAGGCAAAGAATTATTAAAATTAAGAACCAGCTAAATAAGATAATTTTGCTAATGTGCAAAGGGTTTCTCTACGATTAGAACAATATGATAGTGCCATAATATTCCGCTCCATTTTCACTTTCACTCATAGCTTGAGGTCAGAAAGAGGTCTTGAATCAAAATAATTAGTTTTAATTCTTTCATTCCTTACTGGGGAATGTTACGTATCATCACCAAATCGTTAAAACTCAGTTCCATTGAAGTTTATGTTCCCAAGTTTTCTTCCATTCTGGTAGTCACCGTTCTTGTGGAACATGGGGACATGTCCCACATGGTATAACACCCTGGGAGTTACGATGGTATAAAGTAAGAGCAAGAAGAATAAAGTCCATTCTATCAGTGTGCAAAACCCCTTTGGGAGTAAGGATCATGAGCTACAAATCTTAGTTATGCCAGATTACTTTAAGGTTTTCACGTAACTTGTCAGTGATTCAGGACAAGTCCAGCCATGAAGGTTGTCTGCAGAAATATATATATATATATATTGTTGGAAAGGATCTTAAAGATCATCTAGTTCCAACCCCCCTGCCATGGGCAGGAAAATCTTTCACCAGACCAATTGCTCAGGACAAGTCCCGCCATGCAGGTTCTCCTCAGAAATACACAGATTCATCGTATGCTTTAGGTTGGAAGGAACCTTAAACATCATCTAGTTCCAACCCCCCTGTCATGGCCAGGGAAATCTTCCACTAGACCAGATTGCTCAAGGCCTCATCCAACCTGGCCTTGAACACCTCCAGGGACAGGGCATACACCACCTCGCTGGGCAACCTGTTCCAGTGTCCAACCACCCAAACTGTAAAGAATATCTTCCTAATACCTAGTCTAAATCTACCCTCCTCAAACTTAAATCCACTCCCTCTCATCCTATTACTCCAAGTCCTTGTTTTCTTGTAGGCCCCCCTTTCAGGTACTGGAAAGATGCTATAAGGTCTCCTAGGAGCCTTCTTTTCTGCTTGGGTCTGAGCGTCGGGTTTTTTTTCTACATGGGCCTGAGCATCCTTGCTTACTTGAAGAACCACATTACATTTACAGACTTTTCTGTGAATGTCAGAGCATGCTTATACATAATAGAAACTAAACAAACTAATCATTTAAAAAGTCAACCTTTCTGGAGAAAAAGATGAAAGATTTTCTGAGCTTATAAAATCGTTATACAGCTAGGTTAAAAAACAAACAAACAAAAAAACTCCAAACAAACAGAAACCAACCAGGAACAACAACAAATCAAAAAACCAAACAAAACCAAAAACCAAAGGCAAAACCCAAAACCAAACCAACAAAAAACTCCCAAACCAACAAAAAATAAATATATCCGAGAAAACAATTACCAACTAAAATTGTAAGACTTTAAATTGGCAGACTGTAACTTTTCAGTTTGGACGTGGGCCATAGTATTGAAGCTAAGTACTTTATTTTTGTAACAGCATTTCATTGGTACAACCAGATTATCAGTTTTATTTTATATTCGTATGGCTTGTCCCGAAGAAATCAAAACCCTCAACCCTGTAATATGCACCAGGGCTCTAGGTCATTGAAATTATGCCTCACACGTGCAGTCCTGTAGGCTGAAATCCACTAGTCCACTGCCTGTTTCTAAAGTTTTCCTAAGAAGCAAATAACAACAAACCCCCAGAAGAAACAGAAGCTGTTGCATTGTATTTCACCCCTTGTTTCTTTTTAAGTGGCCAAAAAGAATGGCATTTGCTATTCAGTCTCACTTATTGAAGAAACAGAATCAGTATGATTAACTTGTCAGCCTTCCTATACACAGCTACACTTTACTTCGGTGCAGCACAATAATTAATTTTCACATTTTCCTACACACCAGGTTTTTCTGAAAGCTTTGATATTAATTTTCACTGTTTCTAACAGATAGTTCTGTAACATGTATGTTTTAAATTTGATGTGATTGATTGTTTTAGACAACTAGGAAGTTTCACCCCCAGGTGCGGTCAGAGGTGTTTTTATGCTTTGTAAACATGTTATCCACTTGCCTAGCAACATTGTATCTGTACTCGTGAAAAACCAAGAAACATCTCTAAAGAAACATACGAGTCTGAGTAAAATGAAGGCTCCTCAAAATGCAATTACTTTTTTAGTCAATTGATTAAAAATTAATGCATGTGCACTGACAACAACGTACAAAATATCAGTGTTACACAGCAGATATTGTGTCCTGCATAGTAATGCATTCTTGTTTGCACACATGGTGGCAGCCAATAGTTTTGTTCTTGCTTAACAAAATGCTTGAAAAATAACAGCCTGCTGGATGTACTACTTATTACCATCACAGAAAGAAAATAAATGACCTCTATGTCACGTTACAGTAGAGACAGAGATCAAGCTACCTTTATTGCTAATCCAGCTGGAGTTAGCTGCTCAATGTTTCGTTCATTCAAACAGTCTTCACCCATCAAAGAAGTGAGATGCTGCAGGCATTCTGCATGTCCCTTTGATGCTGCTACATGCAACAGATTGTTGTCACATTCATCATGGATCTTATCCAGATTGTCTGCTGCTAAATGTGGCTGTTAAAAAAAGCATTATGTTAGTTACAGATAAGGATTAAAAGAACATTAAGCCTCATAGCCCAAGACATCAACCAAACACAAAGATGTTTCCCCACAGGCATGTTTTTTTTTAAACTCCAAACCAGGAGATTTTCATTTCACTACACAGAATCTGGCTACTATTAGCGAAAACATAGAGGTGAGTTGCTCACTGGCTTGATTCACTCTGTAATTTTTCTCCTTCATGCAATTGTCATACAAGTACAAGATGTTGAAGAGTTTTAAGTTCTTCGAGTAGTTTGATCGATGGAGTAGTTGCAAAATGAGTTGTATTTTCATAATTTGTGGTTTTTTCTCCCTTTTAAAATTTTTTTTCCTTTGTTTCACTATATTGATGAGTAACTAGAACAGAAAACAACCATGATTCCTGAAAAAGTTCCTGATTAAGTTCCTGATTGATTCTGCTCATCATGAAAGTGGCAGCTTGTGTTAAGCACAATCTAAAATGTAGTTAAAACACATGACAGATGACTTATTTGATAGCACGTTTCCATGAAAAAAATTGTTGGAGTATTTACTCAAAGCACTAGACAGCCATGACCTAATACATTATTTCTGCCCAAATATAATTCTGAGACAAAACAACTGGACTGTAGAAACTCCAGAAGAAGGAAGGCAGTGTTAAGGAGTGTTAATGACAAGTTCCTCGAGTTGTGCAGACTTGCCAGACTGCCAGTTGATGACTCGACTTCATTCAGAGTTTTCAACATGTTTGGGAAAAACATGCATTTTCTTTCCACTTATTTACCTATTATGACCTCTTCTTTCCATCCCAATTCCTATTTCAGAATTAATTTACTTTACTTTTGTTTCTTATTGAGCAATCTAGTATTTTTTTTCTGCCTCTGTCTAGTCTTTAAATATCCACCTTTGTTCTTGCTGCTATGTTAATAGTGTGCCTTTGTGCTTGAGCTAGACTGGTAAACAGACAAGCTAAAGAAAAATGTAAAAAACCCCCAGTTATTATACATACACTGTGCCTCCATCAGCCATTCTGAGAAGAGATGACATGGCTCTGCATCATTGTGTTAACTTGCATCTAGTTACTTTGGAAACCATCCCTGATAATGCCTGATCACAGTGCTAGAATTTACTAAAAACCTTCATGTGGGTCAGAGGCCAACCAGGCTTTAGAGAAAGCTCATGCCTGAGAATGCTGCTGCAAGAAGACAGCATAAACACTCCTGAATAATAATCAGAATACAACAGAAGCCTCTCTGTTCTCATCATTAGTCTCTAAATAACAACTGCAGTAAACCCACAATAACTGAACAAAGAGACATACAAATGTTGTGAAAAGCAAAACTCAATCAAGATTTAAACTCAGTATTTAAGTGATCTCGATAGTTAAAATACATGCCTTTTAAAATTATTTCAGTGTATTGCATAAGCTAGCAATCTTGGCCACATTTACATAAAATTAGTATCTTGGTTTTGCTATTTCACTTAAAGATTAAACTTTCCACTTGGAAGCCCATACGCTCAGTTTCTGAGGAGCATACAAGACAAAATGGGCAGCAATTCAAAGCATGCTTCATCAGCTTTTCTGGCTTAATAAACCACATCACAGATCCCCTTATTCTATGTATTTTATGAAAAATATTATACTTACCAATAAGGATATTTGGCCTTCTTTTACAATGTTTAAAATGCTCTTCATTTTTTTCACCTCTTCATTCTTCTCTTCTAGGGGCCCTGCACTGCTCCAGTTCATATTCAGTTCCTCTAGCTGCTTGCTTTCTGCCACTGCCGTCTGCAGGTGGAAAGTCCTCAGATGGCAATTTGGCATAGTCTTCTCAGTTTTGTGAAGATGAGGATCAACAAATGTCCTACTGAGGAAGCCTTTGCCCTGGGCTTCAGATTCATGGGCTGAACTACACCTTATTAAAGTCTGGGAAAGCTCTAATTCTTCTGTTACATGCTTGTGCTGATCAAGGACAATGGGTTGTGTTTTTCTCAGCTGAGAGCCTTTCACGGGCGACAGCACACAGAACTGTGTCCCACTGGCAGGCGAGCTTTCTGCATTCCCCACAGAGCAGGTCTTGCCACTAAGGCCATTTACTGTTGAACAGACACCCAGAATTTTTTTCTCAGGAGCTACCTTTGAAAAGGGAACAACTTGCTGGCTTGATTTAATGTAAGGCACATCCAAAATTTCATCCATATCCAGATCATAGTGCTCAAGCTCTCCAAGCAGAACAGCAGGGTCAATGTTTTTGCTCTTAAGGCTCTCTCCTTCTCCTGGACTCTGGTCATCACTTGGAGGTGCAGAGTGAGAATCACTGCCTTTCTGGCATTCTCCCTTCTCGTTCTTCTGGTCATCACTTTCATTGTTCTCACAGCTTTCTGGCTGGTGCTTTAATGGGGAAACCCTCTTCACTGGTCTGAATTTATTGCAGGCATCTGCAATTCCTGTTGGTTTCTGTGCATTTCCAATAAGAGCTGAGACTCCACAGTTCCAGCTGCTGCTGGAGACTACAGAAATAAAGGAATTTGAATTAGAAGTGATTACTAACAGGCGTGTGATATCATAGAGCATGCTTTAAAGATATACCTGGCCAAACTGGAAACAAGAGTTCCCTGATAACATGCCACATTCATATCTAAGCAGACTTAACGACGTCTGTATCAGAACAGTTGAGGAATTTGACAGTCCAGAAAAGAAACTTTCTTCAAACAAGACATATATTGTAATCAATAAAGTAGTTTTAATAAAATAAAGGACATCAGTAAGAGCCTGGTGACATTTACAGTGGTCCTGTCCAAATCTGATAGTTTGCACTCTGCTGCTTTTATTGCACAGAGATGCATCATAAGTGTAGGAAGATTTCCTGGGAAGTCTGCAACAAGGTAAGTCAAAACTTTTTAGTGGATTTACTTTACCAACAGTAACAACAGTTTAATTTCTAAGGCCTGTTGTCTATGGGGGATGTATTTTTCATACAGGAACTGGAAATTCATATGAACAGTGACTGAGACTGTTGAGACTGAGAGCCTGGAAAAGAAAAGTCTCAGGAGAATCTTACTCATGTATAAATACCTGATGGGACAGAAAGAAGAAGAGCAAGGCTCTTCGCCATAATGCCCACTGAGAGGACAAGAGGCAACAAACACAAAGTGAAATATATGAAATTCCACATGAACCTAAGAAAACACTTTTTTACTATGAGGCTGGTCAAACGTTGGCACAGGTTACCTGGAGATCTGTAGAGTCCCCATCCTTGGAGGTACTCAGAATCCAACTGGACACAGTCCTGTGCTTAACCAACTCCAGCTGACCCTGCTTAAGCAAGGCTATTGGGCTAGATGATCTGAAGTGGTCCCTGGCAACCTTAACAATTTTGTCATTCTCTGATTTGAAAATTAAGCCAGCTTACTCAAGCATGATGTTTCCTTTTCCACTTCTCCTATGATGGACTTTTCTGTCAAACTTTCCACCCCTTTTATATATATTCTGTATATGCACACATGAACAGACACACATATAGCACCAGGTCTAACAGACCATTATTTCAGTGCACTGCAGGATATGGAGTTTGACCAGTGAATCTGACTTGCAAAGAAGAAAGGGAGCTCAAGTTACCTGAACTCTTAATCCTACTGAACTTGTACTCTATTTCACACAGTCCCAGCTGGTGATATTTATGATCTCCATAATCTGTGGAACTCTGGCAAAGAGGGTTTTCCTTATTTTGCTATTTTCAGTTAAGGGACATCACTAAAACCATTAAAACCTTTAGGCAGTTTCTATGCCCCTTTCAAAGTGCACTAAGAGTTAATGCATACTGAAAGTCATGAATACTGTTTAAACAAAGCAGATTTATAACACGTGCTAGCTGCGTATCAGTGGGATCTAATTTGTGGTCAAAACACACAATTTGCCATGAACACTTTCCTAAGGAAACAGATATACACACTTTCAGCGCAACATTAATGTCTGAAGTGAAAGATTAGCGTGGCTTAGTAGTTATGGATGTCTGAAAATTACCTTAATACTTTTGGAAACTCTTTAAGAATACATTTCAGAAGAAGAAATAAAAGTAATAATAATGAAAAGGCATGCAACTTAGTGGGCCAATACAAAGAATGCACTGTACTGACTTATTTATGTATTGTATAAGATCTTAGGTTCAAAGGCCTACACTTTTATGTTGGTTTTATTTACATGTGAAATTTTTTCCAAGTGATACAGGGAAATGGATACCATATGTTTCCCAGCTGTTTTGTTCCGACAGGAACTATTAAGCACTCAGTATGGAAATGAATTCTGTCTCAGTTTTATGAAAACACTGCTTTCAACACAGGGGTCTAGACAGAGGAAAAGGCATCAATATTTTGTTTGTTGTCACTTTATCCAGGTTTACATTTATTTTGTTGCCCAGTTTTCCCGAATTTCTAACCTTAATAACACACATTTACATAAACCACCAATGACAAAACTGTAAAATGTGACACTGTTAAGAAGCAATGACCTTTGTTACAAATTTGTCTCAGATCATTGTAAAGTCAAGTATTTCTCTTTTCTTTCACTACATTTACAGCACAGTAAGGTACTTCAGTCTTTAATTGTTTTTCTTCCCAACATCTTTCTACAAACAGTTTTTCCTGAAAATGAACTGGAACACAGGAAAGGAACAACAAAGAAAATGAACTGGAACTGGAACAGGTAGCAAATTATTAATGACTTACAAACTTATTGCTTCACTTAATTGGGATGATTAATTTACACTGCATTCAATAAAGGATTAAGATACAGTGTTTAATTGCATAGCAGTAGGGAAGAAAATAAGTCAGAATGGTAGATGCAATCCTTCTCTGTGCTATTTTCTATTTGGGTGCTGCAAAAGCTGTATCAGTGCTTAGGCAGTTATAAGCATGGTTTCCTCCCACAGAACGCTGGAATCATAGGTCAGAGTGGACCAGGGCAGGGCTTGAATCTCAGCTGTTCTGTTTTCAGATGCTTTTTCCCTGTAAAAGCAAAATCAAGTGCTGCCTATGTACTCCAAACACCAGCGCAGCAGGAGTTATGTGACTAATCTTTAACAGCTGCTCCAAGGGAAAAGCCTTTTGCTCATCTCTCCATACTTATGAACTCAGGCAGAGGTCATTAAAAGTCTGGGTCAAATAAATACCGTTTGGTTCTTTTATAAACAGAAAGGATGGTTTGAGTTTAAGGCAGGGGACTAGAATGTGGAGCAGCTAGCTTGATGCCGAGCCTGACCAATAATTCCGTGTACCAGAGCATCCTAAGTGCAAAAAGATGACAATTATTTTTCTTCCTACTATGTTTCTAAAATGTTTTTTTAACTTTTATTCAATGAGAGAACTAGATGACACCATTGTTGTATTGCTGAAGTAAGAAGAGAGAGGAACATCAAAACTGGGGAAACTTCATTCACATCAGTAGGGTCATGCTGCCTGAAAGAACTACAGTGCCAAAACATTTCCTTGGCATGAAAGAAAGTAGTATTTGATGAAAACCAAGGATCAAATTAAGTTTCTTGATCATACTTTGTGCTCTATGCTCTTCTTGAAGAGGAAACTATTGTAAAATACGAATAAAGAGCCCTGTAGGCTTATACATCATTTTATTTATATATTTATTTGTCTATTTAAAGCTATCCTAGAACTACTGGGAGCTAATAATCAGAAAATCAGATAACTGGGACGTAATTTCTCTTGCAATTTAATCACTTAACAAGATTTTGGTTTAGGAGTCACCTTGAACTTTCTAAAAAAAATCTTTACAACATGTTTTCAGTTAGAAGCATCTGCTGACTGCATACCATTTTTCAACATATCTCGGGCAGGGGAAGGTGAGAGGAGTTTTATCTGGTGTGCAACCATCTGTAGAACTACAGGGTAACTATATGAGTTTTGTCCCACCATCAAGACTATCTCATGTACAGATGAAACTTTACTCTTATGACCAGCAGTTTCTGTCATATGATCTAATGCCAAACAACAGAACATCTTTAAATTGTCCTGGGTATATTTCCACTCAATAATGAAACTACTACTGAAATTCTTTGCTCACGTGCATGCAAGAGCCTGTCTCCTTGGCATATTGGTACAGTAATAGATGGTGGTAAAAGGCTGCATATCACACATCAGTACCATTAGAAAACAAATTGAACTTACTGAAGGGGGTATTTGTAGGTGCTGCAATGCCACATCTTCAAGAACCCAAGACTCACATTAAAAGAGCACTGAATGACTGAAGAAATGGTCAAACTCCCAACAGTGGATGTCTGTCAGCATTATCACAAACTCATTTTGGTTTATGATTTGACCAGCGTTCTGTAGTTACAAGTGCTGCTGTTGAAAGATGGGTGTAGCAGTACATCCAAATCCCTTCCCTTCCCTATGAAGTTGGGATGGGGAGACAGGGAGAGATACCTCCCCCAGCCCTGGGCTTTGGGTCAGTAGACTCATTTGAGCTCTTCTCCCAAGCCACGTGGCCCTGCCAGGCACAGTAAGACACAGACTGTGTGCTGGGGCATGTCTGCGCAGAGGACAGATCTTTATCTGTTCTGACACTTCTATTGTCTGGGCTTTGGAAATGCTCTCCTGGTGACATGTGACAAAAATTAGACTTAGTTGTATATAAATGAGTAAGTTGTGGAGCAAGTGAGCTCTTTCTCTTGGGTTTTCCTTCATCACACACATGGACTAAGCAGCTGTAGCAGTTCAGGAGGATTTTCCGATAAAGAGGTGTGAAAAGAGGAATTCCCACAATCAGCATATACTGTTGTATCTGACATACTCCTAAGTCCCTAGGAAGTTCTTTCCTTTTGTAAGTGGGGTATTACTGCTACTTTTGGATCTATCTTTTCCAAATACTATTCTTAAACAACCTGTAACCATTCCTATTGTGAAGACAACCCCCAACCAAACTATCAAACTTTTATCACGTTACGAGGGAGGTGAAGCAAATTTATAAATAAATATATACATATTATTATAAATCTCTCACCTTATCCCCCCTTATTCGTAACACTGGGACATACAACAGGCAGCAGTGCAGGCAAGTAGACGAAGAGATGTAAAGATTTGAGTCATTTGCAGATCAGATGGTAACAGAGTCAATGTTGCTTTCCTAAGTCACTTGACAGCTACATACGGGTTTAATAGCAATTAAAGAGAACTTCAACTAGTTTCTTTCATAGGTGCCAACCCATGACATCATTATTATGTTACATCTGCCAAAGAAATCCTTGAACTTTTTTAGCTTGCTATCTCTGTTACTGCTTGGGGTGGAGAGCATTATCTTATAGTCAGCTGCATTAAACCACTGTCCCAAGAGTCATCAGTTAACAATGCCACTGATGCTTCAATTTTATGACCTGATCTTCAGTTAGACAGTGCTAACTTTAAATTTTCTGTATGAAAACGTGGCAAAACTGTGAACAATGGAGAACAGACTGCTTGGGCCCTGAATCTGAGTATGGTAAGACTGTGTTAAGACTGTCTGATGATTTTATCATGCCTAATATATCTTTCAATGGTCTGTGAACCTCTGAAGTTGAATTATGGTTATTTCTTGCTGACAAAGATGTGAGAGCATTACGGTCACTTCCTTAGTAACACTTCGTCACAGTAACTTGGTT
Source organism: Indicator maculatus (assembly GCA_013399975.1). Classification (NCBI taxonomy): domain Eukaryota; kingdom Metazoa; phylum Chordata; class Aves; order Piciformes; family Indicatoridae; genus Indicator; species Indicator maculatus. The sequence goes on from VXBD01006501.1 coordinate 186,495, forward strand.
GCAATGTTCAGTGGGAGAAAGGTCCTTGAGGAGTAACCAGAACTACACTGAGAGTAGAGAACATGGCCTTAAAAGGTGTCTTCTGACTTAAGTTTGCTATGATGAAGATGCAACCACTCTGGGAGGACAGCACCTGCCTGCAGGTATAGCAAGACTGGAAACAAAAGTGCAAAATAAGAGAAGACACCGAGTACTTTTACCTGAAGAACTGGTCAGCATGTACTTGGAAACTCTCAGTAGACAATACTGACTACCCTTGCTGGCAACACAAGAAGCTTCCTTACCATTTAGATTTCAATTGGTTACCCTCTAAACTGGGTAAAGGGGAGAATGTTGGGAACTACAGATCAGTCACCCTCTTGGCTGTGCCTGGAAAGATCATGGAACAGATTTTCCTGGATGCTATGTGATGATATATGGATGATAGAGAAGTGAGTAGAGACAACCAACAAGGCTTTCCAAGGGTAAATCATGCCTGACTTTTGGTGACCTTCTGTGAAAGAATGACTGCATCAATGGACAAGAGAAGAGCTAATGATGCCACCTCTCTCCACTTCTGTAAGGCCTTTGCCAATAGTCCCCCAAACCATTCTTGCCCCAAATCACTCTTGCTCCAAATTTGGAGATGTAGTTTTGATGGATGGACTATTTGATGCAAGTGGAATTAGCTGGATGGCCAATCCAAAGAGTTGCAGTCAACAGCTCAGTGTCCAAATGGAGATTAGTAACAAGTGGTGTTCTTCAGGGGTTTGTACTGGGACTAGTGCTGCTCAATATTAATGACATAGACAGTGGGACTGAATGCATGCTCAGCAAATCTGCAGATGCCACCAACCTGTATGGTGCATTTAGTTCACTTGAGGGAAAGGATACTATCCAGGGGGACCTTTACCAGGCTTGAGGACTAGGCCCATGGAATCTTCATGAAGTTCAACAAGTGCCAAGTCTAGCATCCTTTTGATGAGAGTAGTGAGACACTGGAACAGGTTGCCAGAGAAGCTGTGGATGCCTCATCCCTGGAAGTGTTCAAATGTGAAGCTGAATGGGGCTTTCAGCAATCTGATCTAATGAAAGATATCCCTGCCCATGAAAAGGGCATTGAATTAGATATCTTTGAAGATCCCTTCCAACCCAAACCATTCTAGGATTCTTCGATTCTATAAATGAGAGCAAACCTTTTTAGGCTGACTTCACTGCTACCAAAGGATGAACAATTCAAATGATTTTCCTTTATCAGAAACTCATCCTCCTAAAATTCACCTACTGTGGAGTTTACTTCACTTTCTGTCATCCTCCTATGGAAGCCCAGGATTAGCATCGACAATGGCCCAATATCTATTAATTTTTATTTTTTTTAAATACACTATTTCACCATATTGCTCACATACTATATAATCATCTGGGGGCCAGAGTAAAGGTACACCAAGTTTCAGATTTGGAGTTCCACTGTCCTATGACTGAAAAATGCCTGAGTTTCTTACTTGGGATACAACTTCCACAGAGCCTCTTCAGTCAGTTAAGACTTGTACTCCCTGTAGATCCATTTAGAGCACTGTGATTCCAACATTGTATGCAAACACTAAGGTTTTGTCTGCACTAGGCCAACTTTTGGAGAATGCCTAATTGTTGTTAACACGAATTTATCTCCCACGTTGGCAGTGAGAATTTAGCTCTAAGAGACGGAGGAAAGGATATCCCTTACATATCCTATTCTGAATATCTATTTACAATTTTATTAATATCACTGAAAAAATGTTCAACAATTTTAACTGCAGGTGGCACTGTTTTACAGTTTTAATATATTAATAACTTCCAAGAGTACATTTTAAGGTTCTTTACCATAAGCATGAGAACTTGAATGAAAGAACAACCCTCAGTGACTGGTAAAGAACAGAGATGATTTGTTCCCATTTAAGTGTAATTTGAAGCAACTCTAAAGACCAAAGGAAAAAAAGGTAAGCAGGGTAAATAACAATTCATCCTTTTAAATAACAATGCATCTTTTCCAGGCAATTCAGCACTAATATGACCCTTCATTAATGAATGTTTCTTATCTTGACTTAAGGAAGAACACTACAAACACTGTGATGTCTAAGGCAGAGAATATAGAAGCAGAAAATAAAATTAATAACCTGGATTTTCCCTTGTCTGGACTATCTACAAAGGCAAGGAGCAAGTAAAGTTCTACTGAGAAACCAGAATAGTTCCTCCTGGCACAGAACGTGTAAAACAGCGAGAGGGAGGATGTGAAAATTAAGTAGAAAAAGTGCTTATATATAGTTATGATAAGCGTCATTGTATATACCAATTATTGTTTTTTTCTGAGACAGTTCTTCAGTATTCTACCACAGAAATATCTAATCATGTTGCATTGTTTCAGATCTGTTTACCTAGGACTTACTTGCAGCACAACAAATTGTGAAATTAATGTCATACAACACCACCTCCAAACAGAATTTCACTTTAACTTCTCTTACAGCTAAAAAAAAATACCACAAGCTTGAGACAAAAAATGTGTGCATTTTTATATTCACTGATTTATTACTTTTTCTAAAACAGGAAAGCAATCTTCTGAAAATTTTTGTGAATTGCAGTTACTCCAGGAAGGAATAAAGCAGTGCAGAAAAGTAACTGCTGGCAATCAAGAACTAACTTGCATTTATCAACCCATGACTGAAGATTTAGATTAGGATACTGTCCTGATTTGAAATATACATATTGGCAACCAAAAATCATGACACAATATACTTCAGTGACAACATGGCTCAGTGAAGCATGTTAAACACAGATGTCTTGAACTGTTTCCTCAAGTGACCTTAGATCTCATGCCTCATAACAAAAAAACAAAGGACCATTTTCTGTTTCAGTCATCATTCTACATTAGACAATGACAGAAATCAATGGGCTAACACTTCATTTCAGAAAAATGACTTAGCTAGATCCAAAAACTACTCTTTAGTTTTTCTTCTTTGAAGATGAACAATGACCATTTTAGTGGTTATTATGCTAGCCACAAACATAATTCTCTCGAAGCATGATGGTAGAGAAAACGATTATGCTTAATCACATTCTTATGTGGATAAACTATGGACTGCCCTACGTCTTGTCTTCAATTTCATATACATTTTACCTTGTAGTCTGGGGGTAGTGGCACCCTTAATTGGGCTCCAAAGATGCCTTGGAATTTTCCCAAATCAGAATTCCCTAAACCCCAGGAAGGGAGTCCTGACAGAGGACTTATGACTGAGAGTGTACTGATTACATGACTTCCACATGCATCTTTCAAAAGGGTGAGGAAGGAACCACAGGACCTCTCCATCATTACAGATCATTGGCCAGGGCTGTCCAATAAAAGGCAGGTGACAGTGGGGATTCAGGGAGGAAAAATTACACACAGGGAAGTTCCTTCTCACTTTTTAACCTTGTCGGGTCCAAAAGAGCAAGTAATTTGAGTAAAAGTTGCAATCAGACAGAAATAGTTAAAAAACTCCAACAGGCTAAAATCTGTTGAAAGGTCTATGAGAAATGCTTGCAAAAGCATACCAACTGGTAAACATGGGCATGTTTGCCTAGGATTAAAAGTGTTTAGAATAATTTGAAAACAATGTATCCAAACACTTTCATATGTTACAAACACATTATTCAATGTTTACATGAAATGGGGAAAGAAAATGGCACTTAAAGGGCTATTTACTAAACTCATCTGCAAACAATGAACAGGAAGACTTTGATACTATCAGCCATAAAATGAAAAATGTGATTCCACAAAGAAGAATTACATTTTAAATCTGTTCTAACAATTTTCCTGGCAAAAATGTTTCTCTGCATATTTATACATATTTTTAAGTAGAAAGCTGAATCTTACTTTCTGTACAATTTTGCCTCAACTGTCTTAATGAATTAAATATTTTTCTGAGACAAAACAGATAATAGAATTATTTTTTATATTATTAAGATCCTGACATACCTAATCCTGTGGCTAACATATGCTTAACTTTTAGTTCTTTAACAAAAACGAAAAAACAAAAAAAAAACCCACCCCAACCTTCTTGAACAGTTCTACTTCCACATTCTTCTCTTTTAAAGAAATGTGATCTCTAACTAAGCAAGAGTCAGTATAAGGTAGAAAGCTGGATCGTCTCTTTGTAAAACCTCTGAATTTTCCTGCACATAACTACTTAAACTGCCAACAGAATACAGTCAGAAAATAGCACAAATGTCATACATATGAAAAATTTATGATATTATTTATCTTCATCAAAAATAGCACATCACAATCTGTTTTTTTTAATGGTCTACAATGTGAGGAAGGCAAGAGACTGCATCAAAAGCAGCTATGAAAATATCAACATATGGGGCCTTACACAATGTTGACTGATGCAGCTCTGTTGATATTTCAAGATACCTCAGATACTGAAGTCTTTACAGAGATGCAAAATGATAATTCCCTGTTCAGCAGTATATATTTACACAGTCATTATGCAAAGTAAAAATAAAATAAATTTTAGTACTATTTCAAATTCACCAAAACCTTTTAGAGGTAAGTGGAGAGATAAAATAGATTTTACTACTGTTCCTGGTCTGACAATACTATTATCAGCACTAAAGACCTTTTTTTTTTCATAGAATCACAGAGTCATTTAGGTTGGAAAAGACCTTCAAGATTATTGAGTCCAACTATTAACTCTACCAAGTCTAACACTAAGCACTGCATCTACAGGGCTTTTAAACACATCCAGGGATGATGATTCAACCACTTCTCTGGGCAGCCTGTTTCAATGTCTGACAAACCAGTTTTTCAGTGAAAATTTTTTTCCTAATGTCCAGAAAACTTTTCCTAATTTTGATTCTTAATGTTAATTCAAGACTTTTAANCAGTCTTGAATTGATTTGGAAGTAAAAAGGTAAGTTTAACAAAATAAAAAAGGCATTTGAGTAAAAGGAAAGTTACAAAGGTAAAGGAAAAATATATATAAATAAAAATATATACAAAACCAGGTACAGCTGGCAAAGGATTCTCTGGCTGCAATATGGCTTCTCTGGATGCAATACGGATTCTCTTTAGATGCAGTCCTTAGGAGTCTGGAGCAGCATGGAACAGGCCCCACCATGTGGTTAGAGCAATAACAACAGCAGCAAGAGGTCTGTTGGGCAGGTGAGGGCAGGAGAAGACAGAGAGACAGGAAATGGCTCCTCCTTAGTAGGCTTTGTGAACAGGAAGTGGGAATGGAATAGACTTTGACCCAGAGACCCTTCCCCCTGGGAGTGGGGACCAAGTCCCTCTGCCCACCTGGGTCAGGTTTCTTTGTCCACCTGGG
>VXBD01006502.1:0-14945 GCA_013399975.1 Indicator maculatus
CTCTCTTCCTTCCTTCCTCTCTTCCTTCCTTTCTTCCTCCCTGATTCTTCCCTGCTCTAGATCATCTTCTCATAGGCTTTGGAAGATAAAGTAAGCAGAATGTGCTCACGCATTGATAGGCATTTGGTAGGATCATAGTTTAACGACATCAACTATTTATGCCTGGGATTAGCAGATTGTTCCCACTGGCATTTTGCTGCCGCTTCCCTTCAATCTGTACCACAAAAGACCACGCGATGGCAGTACTGCATGGACAATCGAATCAAAAGACGGCTTTTTACGGAATTAATTTCTTGGGGAATACATTTTATTCTGGAAGCGTCAGAGCTTTTTTGTAAATTCAGTCTGCCCCAACCTGCTTTGCAAGAGCAAGGGAATAACATGAGTGAAATCTATACTCTCAACATTCTGAACAGTGGTGGTTAAGGTGTCACATTCATCTGCTAATAAAATATTGTTTGTTTTAATACAGTATGTTCTGACACGAAGGATGCCATGGTTTGGGGGCCTTCAGAAAGACTGAAACTAGGAGATAAGATTTCCACATCAAAACTTTCATTCTGTCTGAAAATGAATGCGTTCAGAAGAAATCAAAGCTGAAATACTGAATTTCAAGGCAGAGCAGAAAGGAATGTATTGTTTGCAAAGATTTTTTTCCAGAGGTATTAACTTCCTTTGAAGATAAGTGGCTTTAGAGTCAGCACGGTGGAATTATTTGTACAAGGGAAAGTAATGTCCTAATGTAAATGGGAAAGTAATGTGCTACTGTAGTTAAGTTTTTGTCAATTTCTAGAGACTGGGGTACCAGGTCAATTCTACATAAGAATATACCTATAAAGTAATCTCAGTGGGCTGCAGAATGTTAAATCGGTGTAGGCTGCAGAGACTGGTTGTTGGTTCAAGACCTGCTTGGGAGCTGCTGATCTTGTTTTTCTGCAGTGGGCTGCAGAGAGTCCTGAGAGAGGACATTTATTTGAGAAATGCCAGTGCACTAGATCTTCCAAGGGAAGACATTATGCCATCCTATGGCTGGATTAAGGCAGAATGGTTCTAGCTAACCTTTATTAATTTTTAGTTCTCAGAAATTAATGGCTGCATTCTGTCTCTGAAAGCAGAGTCAAAAATAGCTCTTTCCTTAAGAAACAAAGCAACAGATATACCAAGCAGTGCAAGAAAAAAACGTGGAAGGGAAATAAATTAGGAATTCTACAAATGGGCAGAAGTTACTTCCTGGCCCTGAGAGAATATCAACCATTAAAGTCTTGAGATTAATGCAGTATGACCCAACGTAATATGACCCAGCAAATGAAAGACTGAAGCACTCAATGAGGGTGGCTTTCCTTTCTCCAATAATAGAAGAGATGGGAAGCAGGGAAAACCCCAAATAGTGGTTTCTGGCTGCTTTATATCCAACAAGAAACAGACACCTTTACTCCACTCTTTACCTTGGAAGGATGAAAAGTAATCATTTCACTGCAGTGTTTATTCTGGAGATATTCCAAAAGAAGATGAACAACCAGCATAAAAGCAGGCAAAACAGACTTCTGTCAGATTCATCACTTCATCCACAACATGGTTAAAGGCTGAGAGAAATGTCTTCCTACACAGCAGCAATAAGAACAGATTTCTGCATGTGTGTATGTGTTTACAGTAATACATGTACATTCATTTTATTACTCTGTTTTGCCTGGAGAAATAAGCTGAAGTTATCAAACTTATGCAGGGCACAGTAACACTGGCTGCTGAAGGACACAGAAGTTTATACCCTGTTGCATGTATGCTTTTCCATCTTTACTGTCTGCTAAACAATACTGTCTGCTAAACAATACCAAGCAAGACTGAGGACAAGGATAAGTTTTAGCTTTGTACATTCCCCTCCACTTGCACTGGAAACCTCTAACGTTTGAAGAGCTCTTTTACCCACCTGGGTGGTGGGTTTCCATCTTGTACTGAAAATGTTAATAGTTAGCCATTTTCCCTGCAGGGTGGTTGGTACACACAGACAAGAGGCAAAGAGGTCCTAACACAGCTGGTTTTGAAATCCCCCTGCCACTACTGTCTTGACCATTTTCCATCTGCAGGAACGGGAATGACAAACTGTTTTACAGCAACAACCACAGAAGTATGTCAGCCAAGTGTTAGGACTTTAACACTGTCAACACCCCATAGAGGAGAGAGAGAGATTCAATAGCATTCCCAAATAGCCCATTTTGCTGATGATTGCTAAATCCTTCACCTTATTCCATTTGCCCTTTCAGTATCTGGAAAAGGTAAGTGAGTGGTGCTCTTTGCTTGCTCTGATGATGTGCTGAGATAACATCACAGATGTGTACTCTATCAAAGTCAAGGTCCATCTCCAAATGCACCATAAAGAATTGTTTTTCCATGCAGAAAGTCATAAACTTCAGGGAACAACATTACTTTGCAGGAGATGACATATTCAGTAGGAATATTGTCCTCCTCTGTGGCCACAGAGCATGAACTTCTAGAAGAGCTGTAAAATATTACTTTTTTTTTTTAATATTACTTAGTGAAATATTACTTTTTAATTATTTAAAAAAATATTTTAAAGGTTGCCCTTGCATTGTTTTCTTATTCTGCATTAGCAAACACCGAATTCCTTAATGTGAAAATACATGACTAGTTCTAATTACTATTTCTAATTCCTGCTACAATTCTGGCTAATGTTTAAATGGGCTTCCACACTACGAAGAAAAGGCAATCAGTAGTTGATGATAGGCTGAACTTCAAAAAGTCCTGTGGCTGTTGTGTAGGTCACTTCACACTTCTTACCACCATAAATAATCAAAGAAACAACAACAGCAGCCTCTATGAAGCACAAGGAAATACATTATTAGTTTCATTATAAGTTCACATGAGAAGATTTTAGAACTCATGACTGCAGTCATCCACTATTTTTATTATTTCTTTTATACACAGAATGCAATTAGTTAATAGAGAAAGAAAAATATCCATTTGCATGCACTTTTTTTTTTTTTAATAAATATGTTTGGGATTGGAAATTAGAATCTGCCAGATATTGCCTAATAATCCACCATGGAAGTTTTCTTTTCAACATTTTCTCTTCCCTTCTGCCAATACATTTCCCCCAACCAAAACTCCTCCATGGAGTTATGCCTTGATTTTTATGAGCCATGTCAAAAGATGACATAATATATGTATAAAGCTTTGCGACGCATTTTGCTTCTAGGAAAAGCTTTCAGGAAAGCACACATGCTCACTCCATGCATATTCAAAACTCAGCAGATGTATCATGATAAGTTGCCTTGATTTGGCTCCAGAATTACAAATTACAGCCATCAGCACACATCCTGCCAAGAACAAAGAATGCAACTCTTTTTAGTCCAACCATCTCGCTTTAGTTGCAGGCACGGTTTTGTGTCCCTCACAGAAAATATTTCCTTCTAAAAGTATTCCGCTAGCAGTTGTTAGTGTAACTATTTTGAAAACACAAAGTAGTTTTTCTGTTCCCCTGCAAAGTCTCCACAGATCTGATCCTGCTGGTTATAACAGCAGTTATCACTGAACTGATGAAACAACATTTCACTATAAAAGGCTGGTTGCTGAGTCCAAAGGGTTTCACTGGAAATATCTGGGGTTGAGTAGCTTTTATCAAATCCAAGAGATGGCTCCACTGTGACTGAGCAGGAATTCCTGGCAAGCCTGATTCCAGAACTGGGATTGTGGGAAACACAGCCATTCATACAGGGTGATTCTACCTTCTGCTTGCTTTTCCCCACCTCCTTTTCCTTTTTCTTTTCTTTTCTTCTTTTTCTCTTTTTCTTTTCCATTTCCTTTTCCTTCTTTTTTCTTTCTTTCTTTTTTCCTTTTTCTTTTTTTTCTCTTTCTTTTTTTTCTTTTTCCTTTTCTTTTTCCTTTTCTTTTTCTTTTTCTTTTTCGTTTTCTTTTTCCTTTTTCTTTTTCTTTTTTTCTCTTTCTTTTTCTCTTTCTTTTTTTCCTTCTTTTCCCTTTTCTTTTCCTTTTCATTTTCTTTTGCATTTTTCTTCAGAGCAAGTAAAGTCTTTTGAATACTTTGGTACCTGTATCTCAGGTACTCATTCTGTCAGTTTAGGATTTCCCCACTCATGTGATCACAGTATGACAGGGACAAATCATCAGTTTCCCTTGGAGGCATTTTACTTTCTTCCAAAACTGAAAGAGGGACTCAGCGTCATAATGATTAAGTGAGCTCTCAACACAGTTCAGGAGATGAATAAGGAAACTGAGTAGTGAAAAGTTGAAACACAAGACAATGCCATAGGTCAAAAACTGCCTGAGAAGCAGAAAATAGGACAAGAAGCTGTAAGCAGTGTCAAGTAATAGAAAAAGGCATTGATGTCTGTAAGACTGCACTTTGTCTCGTGGATGCATAAAAAAGTTCGCATCGGAGTCACACCTTGCAGCAGAGCAAACCTCAGACAATATAGGGTATCAAAAATATGGGGCTATACAAACAATGTTGTTTAGTGTCAGGACTCTCTGGGAACACAGCAGTGTGTACACCAGTTTCAGAGGAGCTTCCAGGTGTTTTAGGATCACATAACAACTGTAGAATTTTACTTTTTCCTATCAAATGCCCAGCATCTCATGCTACCAAGACTTCAGAAAGGGGCTTGCCAAGGCATCTGGACGCAATAGACTTATGGAACAAAGACCCCTAACAAATGCCTGGATAGACATGGTGCCAGATTTCTTGGCAAGGTCCTGGCTACTGTTGATCTCAAATTTATTTTAGTCATCTAGCATTTTATGTGCTTTCTGTCTGACAACATTTCAGACCAATCGATGTGTTCAATGTATACGGCTACTGATTTTTTTCTTACCATGAAATGCCTGCTTGTAGGCAGGCATTAACACATTGTTGTGGCACATCACTGAAAAAAAATGCATGGTGACTTTACTGAACAAAGGTATTCCCTGGAAAGGATACTTTGCACTTTTTCAAAGGGCTTCTCAAGAGAAATTATCATATATTAGCAAAGAAACAATTTCCTTAAGTGCTGCTTCTGTTTTTTTCACTAGGAAAGCCAATAGATTTAACTCATCATGATATTTTTGAATTTTCTTGTTCCAGCTGAATGCAGGAAATAGTAAGATAGGGAGTTACTTGTGTGAGGTGGAAATCAGTTTCCTACCACATGTCTGTTTAGGAATGTAATATTGTAAGCTTACTACAGCCACAACGCGTTTTTCAATGAATTGTCTAGCCAACATCTCACCATTGAGCAAACAACTGCAGTTTCATTTTGTGTGGCAATCAAACCCATTCTCTTTCAAAGGGTGACTGAAGTTTAATCAAGTGTTCCACTGCTAACCACTCTAGTGTCAGATTTCCACTGGCACATTTAGGCAAAGAAACCTTTTGCTGTTTCATGACCAACTGAATCACAGATGTGTCATTAAGAAGCAACATTTTTGTTCTAGTGTTACAGACTCTTTATAACTGACTTGGAAAGGCAGGTTACATGTTAATAAAGAAAATGGATATTAATATTTTGCATTATCTGGAAGTAACAGGACAGGCTTATTGGAAGACTAGGAGGTACTGAACTGTGTTTTTGAAAGAGAATTTTGGGACTTAGTTGTGCACCATGCCAAAACTCCACAAGCTATGAAATTACATAGAACCAAATGCAGATCGTAGGTACCACTCTGAGGGACACAATTGGCTCTGCTATACCTGACACTGAGGCACACACAAATGAAAAAACACTGCCCACATATACTGTTCATGTTCAGATAGTCTTAAGGCTCGTTTCAGACATGACAACAGGGCAAACTTGGAGTCAAAGCTACATCATAAAGCCACTCTTTCCTATACCATGTATAGCTGAAGAGGAAGCATGTGCCACAGTTCTTACTTATGGACCTCAGTCCATACAGCACAGGAATTCATTGCAGCTCACAGAAGAATTCTTCTCTCAACAACTCATTTCAACTTCATAATTTATACTTTCAAGTTTGGGGAGGATATTTACTCAAACTCAATCCCTAATGGGGTGGCATTGCACAATACAGGCTTTGTTTCATTAAGAATATGTGCCCCAAGTTCTCTGCAGAGGAGCAACACCAGATGAAGCTGTTTGCATACAGTTCAAATGAAGCTTAAGGAGCCAATGACTAACTAAAAAACACAAAGATTCCAGTTCTGTATTGCCAAAAAATGTGAAAACGTAATACTGCCAGAAGGTAATTTGGGGGTTGGGAAAACTAGGGTCTACTTTAAAATTAATTCTGGGATTGCCCAATATAACACTAAATAAGTTGGAGAAAGGTGTGAGTCATTCACACCAAACCATCAAGTCTTGGTGGGAATCTAGGGATACAACCGTTTCAGAGAAAAGACTTGCTGGAGAAATTCCCTTGAGACCAAGTCACAGGAGACTATTTTGGTCCTTTACGGTTAGTTCTTTCCTTTTATTTCTTTCCTTCTTGATTTCTTGCATTTCTTTCCTACTTACTTTCTTAATATTATTTTCTTTCTTGCTGTCTTAGCTTTTGGCTTGCACTCTCTTTCATTATGTCTTTCCCTCTCTTCCTCTGTTTCTTGATTATTTCCTTTCTTTCCTTCCTTGATTCACAGTGTAACAGGGACAAAGGACTGAAACAAAGTTGGGACATCGATCTGGCAGTCTAATATACCTTAGACGAGGAGCAGTGGAGCAACACATAGTCAATGGCAATGATGAACTCAGAGCACTTATAATGTGTTTTGCACCAGGCTGTCTAAAGGAGATGAAAAGGAGTATCATAGGGCAGTGAAGTGAAAATTTCAGTATTTTTCTCCTACATTACAAAACGAAGGATGACATTCTGAGAATATACAGTGCAGTTAGTCATTCTTACAGTTTCCTGTCTCTGCCACTGGTTCTACACCACATACTTTCACCACATACTTAACACTCCAATCTTTTCATGTTTTTTAACTCTGAAGATATGCATTTTAAGGACGTCACTGCAATGAAATCTGATTAATGTGTACTATGAAGTGTCTTCATCTTCTATTAAGACTGACAGAAAAACATTGATGAAAACTGTCTGAGGGTAAAATATGGCTTTCAAATATTATTTCCGGTCCCCAGACGACATGCTTACTTTACACAGAAAATGGAACATTTCTTTCCTGAGAACGTAATGCTTTTAGAACAAAAGAGAATTATCATGATAGTTGCATAGAAACTATATCAAGTTACTTTCCATCTAACAAAAAGTTTGAAAGTAGTGTTTTCTCTATCTTGTGGCCCAAGAAGGGGTTCTAGATTCCACTGAAAAATGGGAATGGCAGGAACTCAAATTCTCATGAAAGATCCCAAAGGCACATTTCAGAACAAGATTTCTCATATATTGATTTTTGCAGAGAAAAACCAAAGCAACACAGCAATCAAAATTTTTAAAATTAGTATTTCTTCAATAATATTGATTTTATACTATTTAGAATTTTATGTTGTTAAATGAAAATAAAAAAAGCATCAGACATCTCCAGTTTCCAGTAACCCTAATCCAGGAGATAAAGAAAAAAATTTATATGCTTACTTAATATCAGATTTGCTCAGAAGTGGAGGCTAACATCTCAGTGATTCTTCTCTGTACTCTGAAATTTACAGGATGAAACCTGAAGATAGTTTTTTACTCACATAAAGAAACAATTCTTGAATCATCAGCTTTGTGTAGTCATTCACACTGTGCTGTCTACAGCTGAAGATTATTAAACACTAGATCTAAATTACTGACTGTAACTAATTTAGCCAGGAGTTAAGCCCTCCTGCCAATCCTGGGGTTAGGAGTGACTCCCACTTTAGGTGAAACCTGTAATCAAAGACCTAGTACGCTATAATAGGAGCTGCTACAGAGCTCTTCTCTATCTAAAACAAGTTGCAGCAGTGCTTCTCCAACCCCTCCCAGTACCTTTAACTTTCTACTTTCTCCTGCACCATAGAGAGATCATCTCTAGTATGTGGGTGAGTTCTGCTTGAACACTCTAGGAATTCTATTAACAACATTGTTTCTTTCCTTCTTCTTCTTCTTCTTCTTTTTTTTTTTTTTGTTTGCCTTTACAGAAATGAAGAACCTCCTTTACTTTTTCACTTCTGTCCCATCCAATTGCAAGGTTTTAGAGGACAATTTTTTCTAAAGGAGCTCCAGCATAATCTGACTGTGCCTAAAGGAGTTTGTGCCTCTGCTTCAGTAACAGGGACTCTACAAAGGGGCTTTTAAGGTGATCTCTCTCTCTCTAGTGTTGCCCTAAGGCTGTGCCTAAAGTCAAGCTCTGGTTTAAGGGGAGCCTCATAGTTGGGTTGGTCTGTGCTTACAAAGGCAAGGTTTGTGGTCATGGTTTCAGTCACTGACAGTGTCTCTGCCTCTTCAAACTCAGTAGGTACTATGCTACCAAAATTATTAACAGACTTATATTACTAGACTTGGAGATATAGATATAGCATGTAAAGTATCATTATCTTTCAGTGAATACTAGTACTATTAAACTGCTGTCAATGAAGTATTTTGTCACTGCTGGAAGTAATAACAACAGTTTGTATTAAGATACGAAAATAAAGTCGTGAGTTGCATAACAGTTTTAAAGTTATTCAGATGGAAAGAGTCATCTACAAAATTAACTGACCTTCAGTTTCTTGAAATGTCAATTTTTAGAAATTAAACTAAGCATTCCACCTGATGGTTTATTTGAAAGATAATCATTCCCCTTTTCAGAAATTAGAACCCATGAGACCTCAGCTGCAGATCCTCTTGGAAAAGAAAATGGTCATTTCAGGGTGACACTAAAACTTGGATATGAGTTTTCCACAGATGCAGAATTTATTAGTGGCCAGATTTGGAATGGAGTCTGGTTCCTTAAACATCAGGTTCAATGCCCTCTAAACTATATTCTCTCTCAAACAATCCATGAATAATTAATAAAAATGCTATCACCTAATACTGTCATCAGAGGAGTTTTTTGTCACTTTATTATTGCCATGGAAGTTTCTTAATCACTAGAAAGCTGGTATCTTTAGATAATTTGCATTCTTATGCATATGATAGAAAAACAATGTGCCTAATGCTTTTTAAATGATCCATTAAATAAATGTACCCCAATTTAGGACTTCTGTTGTCAGCAATGAGTTTCTGTTCTAACAGCTCTCTCAGATCAGGTGTGTAAAAGAGCAAGCTCATGATGTCAAAACACACTTTCCCCCTCTAATGTCCATATTTGCAATACAAAATCAATATGAATTCTTATACTAGGTCATACTTCAGATCTGGCTCTCTTTCAAGCCTTTTTAGGGCCAAAAGCTAGTTTGATTTCTAATCCTTTGAAAAAGACATGGGATGCCACAAAAATTTTCATACTTCTACCCCTAATGGGAGTTACAGCAAATATCTGCTGAATTCTCATTTTTATGATAGTTTAGTAAGAACTCATTCTTGTCATGCTGTTCTGTGGTCACTTAAAAAGGGGTCCTTGCTTGGAGTCTATCTTTGCTACTATATTCTGCTTTGTCAACAAGAGTTTGATTCGTTTGAGATTCACTCCAACAATGAGAAAAATATTTAGGAACACTAATGAGTTTATACTGTTAAGAAAATGGCAGAGCATCATGGCAACCACTGCATGGTGGGAAACACAGGCACGTGATGAGCAGAATTTCTGGAAGGGACTGGACAAACTCATAGAAGATAGAACATGACTGGTTAGTTTTATTAATATGGTGCCTGAGGTGTGACATTCAGTTTAGGAATTTCCCAGTCCATTGACCCTAATAAACTGTAACAGCAGAATGGCTGTAGGATTTTGCAGTGAGTGTCCTGGTTCTGATATCCTTTTCTTACCCATTTGTTGGTGGTCGCTCTGGAAGGCAGGGTTTTATCTAGCCCTTCAGCTATGTCTCTGTTGCAAGTGACCTACTGAAGCCTCTTTTCCTTGGGAAACAAAATTTGTGCTCCCAATTCTGAAGAAGCTTAAGTTCTGATTCTGCCATAAAACTGCCCCAACAATGTAGACTCTTATTTCTTCTGACTTCTTTGAGAGCACTTCAACAGAAATTACGTACTGGGAGCGAGATTCTTCTCTGAGCCATCCCATTCAATTTATTTTGAGTTATGTGTGTTACACAAGTCTTTGTAACCTCCTGAGAACAGAATGTGACTCAGTAAATATTGTAAGTCAGTTTCTACAGAAAGCACAAGAAAAACATTGACTGTAAAGTCACATTATCTTAAACCACATAAGACTGCGATTCATTGTTTTGAAATACTAATTCCACGATATCACTACATAGAAAGTTTAACGTTTCCCATGAATACAGTATCTAGAAACAGTGTGAAAAACTGGAGACATGTCAGACAACACACTGTCCTTTGCTGTACTAGATGTGGAAATATTATTTGCCACGCTGAGGACAAACCAGAAATTGCACAAGAGCAATTAACTAAATCTTCCCTGCAGAAGAATCTGCAGACACACCTTACCTTCTGCAAAGAGATCAAAGAACTCTAGAAATACATTTGCCAAGGCCTTTACAGAGCATTATCCCCGCATTACCTGGAATGTGAATGTCATGGTGAATGCTGCTGCCCTTGATAGCATTTCTGAATTCATATCTGGGATGGCATGCAGCTCACATTTGTATCTGTACAGAAATGAATTAAACAGCATTATCAAGAAACGTTAATAACCTGTTGTTACTCAGTGCTAAGTGGAACTATGATTCTTTACATTAGCTGAACTCTCCTGTTTGTTATTTAATTACCTTCTTTACTATCTTCAATTCAGTTTATGTTTCTTTATCTGCATTTTTTGTTCTGAATTACAAAATGTCTTGCAAAAACCAAAGCAGATTTTACTACCAACATTACACTTTGGATATGCTAAGAATGATACCAAGAGACAGAGAGGATATCACAAGGATTTTCTAATAATTTTGAAGAACACTAATTGTACAGACTGTGGGCATCTACAATCAGCTGCACCTGAACAGTGATGACTCAGTTGCATTGTACAGTTTGATTATACTTAGCAAAAAACTCATGAAGACATATGTAGGTAGGCAGAACAATGGTACAAGTTCACTGTTCAATTTGGGGCCAGTGGTATGCCCCCAGATAAGAAAAATGGAAAAAAAAAAAAAAAGAAAAAAAGCCAAATCAAGTTCCATTTGATGGGTTTGATTAGGAAGCCTTTAAATTCACTTACTCATTTACTGTGCCAGCCATAACTCACTCTAAACACAGTAGCACAATCTGGGCACTCAGTTCCCCATATATGGGTTAGAACTTCCTTTTCTCAGCAGAGGCACACAGCTCTGTTTTTCATTTTATTGACATAAACATAAGCATCTACAGAAAGGTTGATTTGCAATGAAAAAGGAGATTTTTTTTTTGATGAAGCAAAACCAAAACCCACAGTATGCTCTCTTATCTTTTTTTCAAAGCAAGTCATATTCAGGGGAACCATCTTTTGAAAGCCTCCTTCATTTACAATCCTCTTCTTAGCTCTCAATTCTGTTGTTCTACTTTTCCTTGCTCCCTGCCCACAGATTAATTCAGACTGTCTGGGTCCTGGCCTGTTACTTCATTCCATGCTGTAGAAAGATCTCATCCCACTAGTTTCTGGTTCCCTTTCTAAGTGCAAATTGATGACACTGCTGGAAACTCCAGTGGAAAGAAAAAAGTTTGACTGGTAAATATGCTTCTCTAAGGTTTTCTTGCTTTGAAAAAACTTTATCTGGAAAATCCTATCAGGTTTCCTCTTCTATCTGTTCTTCTGTCTAGATGAGAGATCCTTTTTGTCTTAAAATATTCTTGCACAGTGTCAGTGAATCAGATTTCTACCTACAATTAAACTGCAACTTCTCATTTAGTAGAGAGCAGCTCGCTTGCCCATGACAATCAGAGAATTAGTTGTCTAAGGAGATAAGGATTGGTATTAGCATAGATAATTTTTAATTAAGTGTAAACTGTTCTAAGTTTAATTACAGTAGTCATTATTACCAGAGGAGATAATTCTCTCATATCGTTAGAGCCTGCCAGGGAAAGTGTCATGAACAGAAGTATGTGCTTTCAAAACAATTTGAGCGACTTCTGACTCTCTTCTGAAAAGAAATAGTACTCTGCATTCTTCAGGTCAGACTTCTAAAAAGAACTGGACATGTACAGATACAGCATAACTGTTTTGTTTTTTTTTCAGAACTAACTTGTGATTTTAAAATATTTTTTAAAAACCATTTCTCAGCTCTTTCTGAAAAAAAATCCAAATATTGAGTTATGGGAAAACCCTGAAATGGATGAGCTCCCTAAATATTCATGTTTCCACTACTTGGGACTGCAGTCCAAAGTTTAAGCCTGCAGATCACTGATATGATGATTGGAGACCCACAGGACAGGGATCGATCTCTGCAACCTGTTCTCTCTATACTTCAACATATTACCAATTTTCAGAACAGGAATGGTACAGAAAAACTATGCACTCTCCTAAACAAAAATGTTCATACATGTTATTCTCTCATTCAGTGAAGGCTTTGCCATGAAGAATTAAATTGCTCATAACTTTTAATTACCTGCACTGCCCTGAATGAGAGGAATTGTTGTAAAGTGTGTGAGATAGAGAATTGAAGACAACAGTACAGTGATCAGCTAAAAGTACCTGTAAAAGTACTTCATAACTTACCTTTGAATAAAATTAGTAAGAGAACTATGATCAGAGAGTTGTTCTGCCACTCATTTTTCCCATTCATTTTATTTCCTTCATAGTATTCTGACCTTAGATGTACACACCGACATTCCACCAGATTAGACAAAGTACGTCTTAAAATCAGGGGAAGCAAACAGAACTAAGGTGAATTAATATGAAAAGCCTTTGATATAGCTTAATTATTAAGTAAGTAGCTCAAATAATGATTAATCACACACGACTTTGGGGAAAAAGATAAGACAACTCTCAAAATATAGGCTGCTTATGAAGTGCAACCAAAGCACAGTGGAAAAGACAACCTTCCCTGAGACCAGAGCAAATTTGGGTTCAGAGGGTCAGTTACTTTAGGTTTTACCTTAATTAGTTCAGATAACTAGCAAATGGTATAATTTGGTATTTGTTTTTCAAAATAATATCATAGATGTCTTGAAGAATCAGATTTTTTTTTTGGTAAGAGAGAAGGTAGACTTCTGCCTTGTATTTTCCTCTCATTTTCTCCTCAATTTATTAGACTTTTTCAATACTACCAAGATGAAGGAACACACATAAAGTGGTCAGATGCTTAGAGTATGGCAAAAGAAGAGAATATGTGGATATCTACTGACAGGTAACAGCAAATTGGATGTCTGCAAACAGTACCTGAAGGCTGATATGTCCATTCATATACTCTGTACTCAAGAAAAGGGAAGATGCACAGCAATTTGCCTTAGATTTTCTGTTCTCACTTACAGAAGTTTTCCAAACATTCTTGTGGATAACATGGTCTTCATAGGGCTTCAATTAAACTCTGGGTTAGGCAGGCAAGAGCTGTAGTCACAGACAAGAAGTTAAGATGCACAACCATGTCCTTCCCTTGGAATCATGTAAAGGTGGAACATCCACAAGAAATCCAGTGGTGCACAAGCAGAGATCCATTTACTCCTCAGAATGTCTTTTTGACGTCTTTAAAAGTTCTTAATTTAGCTTTAGTTTCTGTATAGGTTTGGCAGCCTAGGGCAGCAGGGAAGGCTAAAAACAGAATGGAAATTGACGTGTAACTTCCCCTCCTTTCTCAGGAACATTCTTGCAGGTTTTGTGTTGCTTTTGGAAAGGTGGATTAAGTGTAGTTTTTCCCCCACCCTATTTTTATTTCAACAATTGCATCTCTGACATGTTCTTGTCAGTTTGACATATTTGTGTTTCTTTTATGTACTTATATGATGAATGCTTGTGTTGGGTTTGGCTGAGCTAGAATTAATTTTCCCCAGAGCGTCTTTCACAGTGCTGTGTTTTGCAATGATGTAGCTGTGGCGTTGATAACACACCACAGATTTCACTACTGCTGAGCCAAGCACCAAGGCTGTGCTTTTCCAGCCTTTCACCCCCATCACAGCAGGCTGAGGAGTGGGCAAGATCTTGAGAGGGGACACAGCTGGGCCAGCTGACCCAAATTGACCAAATGCATATTCTGTATCCCATCAAGTCAGCTCAGATAGGAAAGCTAAGTGAAGGAAGTGTGGGGGGCATTCGCTGATAGTGTCTGTCCTCCGGAGCAACTGCTGCACTTACTGAAGTTTTGCTTCCTAGGGAGTGACCAAACATCGTCTGCTGATGGGAAGTAGAGAATAACATCTTTCTGTGCTTTTGCTTCTGCATGGGGCCTCTACCTTGACTCAAGATTCACCCTCAAACCAAATCCCCAAGTACCACATCCAAACAACCTTTAAACACATCCAGGGTTGGTGACTCAACCACCTGCCTGGGCAGCATACTCCAATGCCTGACTACTCTTTCTGTGAAAATGTTTTTCCTAATGACCAGTCTAAACCTATCCAGTTACAGCTCGAGGCCATTCCTTCTTGTTCTATCAATAATTATCTGTGAGAAGAGACCAGCACCAGCCTCTCCACAATGTCCTTTCAGGTATTTGTAAAGAGTGATGAGGTCTCCCCTCAGCCTCCTCTTTTTCAAACTAAACAGCCCCAGCTCCTTCAGTTGCTCTTCATAAGATTTATTCTCCAGGCCCTTCACCAGCTTTGTTGTCCTCCTCTGCAGTCGCTCCAGCACCTGAACATCTCTCTTGTATGGAGGTGCCCAANCCTCATCCTGTTAACGTTGGTCTATTGATCTATCTATCTATCCAAGTCCCTCTGTAGAGCCTCCCTGCCCTCATGAAGTTCAACATTCCCACCTCACTCTGTGTCTTCTGTAAGCTTACTGATGACACACTCTATGTCTTCATCAAAGTCATCAATAAAGA
>VXBD01006502.1:15716-32068 GCA_013399975.1 Indicator maculatus
AAGGCGTTGAGCACCTCAGCCTTCTCCTCATCCTTAGTCACTATGTTTTCCTCTGCATCCAACAAAGGATGGAGATTTTCCCCAGTCCTCCTTTTTTTGTTAATGAATTTATAGAAATATTTTTTATTATCCTTAACAGATGTAGCTTGGTTGAGCTTTGACTGTGTTTTGGCTCTTCTAATTTACTCCCTGCATAGCTTTACTACATCTCTATAGTCCTGATGATAGACCAGTTGCCTCTTCCAAAAGCCATAGACTCTTCTTTTGTTCTTGAGATCCAGCCAAAGGTCCCTATTCAGCCAGGCCAGACACCTTCCCCGCTGAATTATTTTTCAGCACACAGGGACAGCCTACTTCTGAGCCTTCAAGACTTCCCTCTTGGAGTATGTCCAGTCCTCCTAGACTCCTATATCCTTCAGGGTGGCCTTCCATGGGACTTTCTCAGTCAGCCTCCTGAACAGCCCAAAGTTTGTCTTCTGCAAGTTCAAGGTATCAGTTTTAATAACCCCTCTCCTTATTTCCCCAAGGATAGAGAACTCAGTCATCTGATGATTGCTGAGCTGTTAGCTGATAGATGTTCTCCAACCTTTACTTTCCCCACAAGTTCTTTCCTGTTCACAATAAGCAGGTCCAGGAGGGCACCTTCCCTGTTTGGGTCCCTCACCAGTTGTGTCAGTAAGTTATCTTCCACACACTCCAGGAACCTCCAGGACTGTTCCTCACTGCTGTATTGTATTTCCAGTAGACATCCAGGAAGTTGAAGTCTCCCATGAGAACAAGGGGAAGCCATTGTGAAACCTCTCTCAACTGCTTATGAAAAATTTCATCTACCTCTTCATCCTGATTGGGTCTATAACAGATTCCCACCATGATACCACTCCTGCTAGCCTTACTCCTGATTCTTATCCATAAGGACTCAATCCTATCACCACCTTCAATAATTTGCATAGTTTCATACGTCTCCCTAACATAGAGAGCCACTCCACCACCTCTTCTTCCTTGCCTATTCCTTCTGAAAAGTTGGTACACACTGACTGCAGGACTCCAGTTGTGGGATTCATCCCACCAGGTTTCTGCTGTATATATCAGGTTTCTGTGACGGCTGCTATATCACAGTTTCCCTGTAGTACAGCGGCCTCCAGCTCCTCCTGTTTATTGCCCATGCCTCATGCATTGATGTGTAAACATTTCAGGGACGGAGCCAAGTACATAGTTTTCAGCCTTGGGGTGGGGGGGTGAGTAGACATTTTTGTTATCTAAGGTGCCAATATACTGCTCCACAAATGTTGGGCTATTACACCCAGAGTTCTCACTGGCAAGGTCAGCTACATCCCTGTTCCATGGGCTGCCCAGGGAGGTGGTGGAGTCACCATCCCTGGAGGTGTTCAAGAGGGGATTGGACGTGGCACTTGGTGCCATGGTTTAGATAGGCATGAGGGGTAGGGGGACAGGTTGGACTCGATGATCCTTGAGGTCTCTTCCAACNCTATTCTATTCTATTCTATTCTATTCTATTCTATTCTATTCTATTCTATTCTATTCTATTCTATTCTATTCTATTCTATTCTATTCTATTCTATTCTATTCTATTCTATTCTATTCTATTCTATTCTATTCTATTCTATTCTATTCTATTCTATTCTATTCTATTCTATTCTATTCTATTCTATTCTAAAGCCTTGTCAATGAGCCCAGCCAACTCATGTGCAAGGATTCTTGTCCCCTTATGAGACAGATGAATTCCATTTGTCACCAGTAGACCCAGAGCCAAGAAAACTTCCCTGTGGTCAAAAACGCCAGGTGACACCAACCTCTAATCCATATGTTAATCACAAGAATCTTTTTCTTTCCTTTGATATCTCTTTCTCTCACTAGTGCTTCTGAGCCCTCAAGTAATCTCCCCAAAGCCTTGAAGTCTTTTTTGTTTGCTTTTGTACTCCTATCCATTGCCTCATCATTCCCAATTTGTATAACCAGCTTCCGGTAATAGTCTGTTGGTTGCACCAGATTGGGGAATCTCTTAGAAATGTCCCTGACTTGTGCCCCAGGCAGGTAGCAGACCTCCCAGTGGGACAGATCAGGACCTGCAAGTCGGGACCTCAATTCCCCTGAGAAGGGAATCCCCTACTACTACCACCTTTCTTTTTTTCTTGTTTGCACTGGTCCTAACTCGTGGGGGACTGGTTGGCAAGTCCTGTGTAACTCTGTGCATGGACATTCATCTCCATCTTGCTCATCTGACCCTCTGTTTCAAGGGCCCTGTGACTGCTGTGTGTGGTAAACTAGGAAGACTGGGGGAATTGGGAAGGGGCTCACCAGCCTCTCCTGTCTCATTGCAGATGGACCTGCCTTCATGCCCCCAACTCTTGGGACTCTTTCTTTTTTTCAGGTGACAAGAGGACATGGGATCCCCTACTTCTGGTGCCTCCCAAACCTGCTGCCCCTCACTGAGGCATGGCAGAGCCCAGCTCCACAAGGCTATCTCCTCTTCATATTCCATTATAGTCCTTTTCCTCACAAATTCTTCCTTTATCTCAGCCCCCAGGCTGAGCAGGTCATTCACCTGCTCACATCTGATGTATGTGTTGTTATCCGCCACCCTCCACTGCAAGTGCCAGGTTCTGGCACTCTCCACAGCCAGGGGCCTGGACACCTACATGACTCTGCAGAACCTCTGTCTGGGTATCCAGACTTCTACTGACAACAGCCATCAGCCTGGTTGTAACCATGGCTGGATCTCTACAACTGACTGCCTTCACAGGCTGCAAGGACATGCATGGATGACTCATCTTACTTGTTGAATGACCTTGCTTGATCCTGGGGTGTTTAGATAGCCCATGGTGGATGTGGCGTTGTGCCTAGCCCTAACCCTAACCTTAACCCTACCCCTCAACCTAACCCTCACCCTAACCCTAACCCTAACCCTAACCCTAACCCTAACCCTAACCCTAACCCTAACCCTAACCCTAACCCTAACCCTAACCCTAACCCTAACCCTAACCCTAACCCTGACCTTGCCTCCCTCACAAAAGAAACTGGAACTGGCTGGGGCTAATGCTTGCCTGAGCTTCTCAGGTATGAAAAGCTTTACCTGCACACTGAAAAAAACTGCTGATCTCCTGGTCTGCCACTGGGACAAGGCTGGTGCAGAGATTTCTCAGCTGTTCTTGTGTTCTCTATTAAAAAACAAAAAGACATCTCTTAGTAACACATTTCAGTATTTAGTTATTCTCATTTATAGTTTTCATCTTAATTGAAATTTTTCTTGTCACCTGTCAGGGAATTTTTATGCTATTTGCTTCTGAGTCAGGGAATCTCTTCTATCAGAGCCTGCATGTGCTGTTTCAAATAGTAATCAAGCCATATTTAAGATTCTCTTTTTTTAACAACTGCAGTTCTAAATCCACGTTTTTACTAAAAAAAATCAAATACTATTTAAAGGATATTAAATGTGGTTTTGAATATTTTATTCAAGGAACAGGTACACTAGCTGACGTGTATCTATGCCCACATGCATAGCTTGGATAATAAGCAAGAAGTGCTCAAAGCTAAGGCCCAGCAGGAAAAATATAATTATTGCCCTGATGGAAAGATGGTGGAATTCCATAGCTGGAGTGTTGTGTTGGATTGCTGTAGGTTCTTCTGGACCAGAAGAAGAGGTGGTGAGGTGGTCCTGCGTGTTAGGCAAGGTCTTGACTGTCTCAAGTATGACGATGAGAGTGATGGTAGGATACTTGTGGGTAAGAATCAGGGGAAAGGTCAACAAGGCAGATGTCGTGATGAGGTCTGCTATAGATGAGGAGGTTGATGAAGTGTTTTATAGGTGTCTGGGGAAGGTCTCAGAATCAATAGCCCTTGCTCCTGTGGGGTATTTCAACTTAGCAGATATCTGCTGGAAACAATGCAGCAGACAGGAAGCAGATTCAGAGGTTCTTGGAGTGCATGGAAGATAACTTGCTAACACAGCTGGTGAATGAGTCAATGAGAGACAGCTCTCTACCAGACCTACTGCTTGTAAACAGAGAAGGACTAGTAGAAGATGTAAAAGTCGGCATGTGTCTTGGACAAAATGACCATGAGATGGTAGGGTTCTCAATTCTTTGTGAAGTTAGGAGGAGAGTCAACAGAACAACATCCCTGAAATTCTAGAGGGCAGACTTTGACTTGTTTAGGAGACGACTGATGATGGCATGCCCTGGGAGGTAGGGGACAAGAGTGTTCAGGAAGGCTGGATGTTCCTCAAGAGGGAAATCTTCAAGGCAGAGAAAAAAGGTGTCCCTGTGTATTGGAAAACGATCCAGTTTGGCAGAAGACCAGCCTGACTAAGCAGAGAGCTTCGGGTAGAACTCAGAAAGAAAAGGAAAGTACCAGCTATGGAAGAAAGGACAGGCAACTCTGGAAGAGCACAAGACAGAGATATGTAGGGAGAAAATTAGAAGGGCCAAAGTTCAACTCATCTGCCCAGTGTTATGAAAGATAATAAAAAATGCTTTTATAAATATGTTAACAGTAGGAGAAGAACTAGGGAGAATCTCCACCCACTAATGGATGCAGAAGGGAACTGGTGGCCAAAGACAAGGAAAAGTCTGAACTGCTCAGTGGCTACTGGCCTCATTATTTGCCAGTTGCTCCTCGAGGGCTCAGCCCCTGAAAGACCAGGATGGGGAGCAGAAAACAACCTCCACAATCAGGAGGAAATGATCAACAGCCTATTGTGCCACTTAGGTGTATGGGACCAGATCACATCCACTCAGACATATTTAAGGAGCTGGCAGATGTGCTCACCATGCCACTCACCTTTATTTGTCAACTGTCTGGTTAACCAGGGAGGTCCTAGTTGACTGGAGGTTAGCAAACCTGATGCCCATATACAAGAAGGGCCAGAAGGATGACCCGGGGAACTACAGGCCTGTCAGTCTGACCTCGGTGCCAGGAAAGTTTATAGAGCAGGTCATCCTGAGTGCCATCACACAGCAGTTAGAAGACAAACAGGTGATCAGGACCAGTCAGCACAGGTTTATGAAAGGCAAATCCTGTCTGACTAATCTGATGTCCTACAATAAGGTGACCTGTCTAGTGGAAGACATTAGGGTCATGGCACAAAGCTTGGATGAGTGCACTCTGCACTGGATAAAAAGCTGGCTGGATGGCTGGGCCCAAAGAGTGGTGGTGAATGGAGTTAAATCTGGCTGGCACCCCATCACTGGTGGTGTGCCTCAGCGTTCAGTACTGTGGCCTGTCCTCTTTAGTATCTTTATCAATAATCTGGATGAGAGGATTGAGTGCACCCTCAGTAGGTTTGCAGGTGGCACCAAGCTGGGTGGCTGTGTCAATCTGTTAGAAGGTAGGCAATTTTACAGTGGGATCTGGACAAGTTAGACTGATGAATAAAGGCTAATTGTACAAAATTAAATGAGACCAAGTACCAGGTCCTGTATCTGGATCACAACAACCCCATGGTAAACTACAGACTTGGGGATATGTGGTTGGAAAACTTCAACTTTGAAAAGAATCTGGGAGTACTGGTTGATGGTCAACTGAGCATGAGTCAGCAGTGTGCCCAGGTGGCCAAGAAGACAAATGGCATCCTGGCTTATGTTATAAACTCTGTGACCATCAGGAACAGGGTGGTGACCTGTACTCAGCACTGGTGAGGCCACACCTCGAGTATTATGTTCAGTTCTGGTCCTCTCACTATAGGAAGGATGTTGAGGTGCTGGAGCATGTCCAGAGAAGGACAGTATGGTTCACGAAGGGCCTGAAGCACACAACCTACAAGGAGCATCTGAGGGAGCTGGGGTTNTTATGTTATAAACTCTGTGACCATCAGGAACAGGGTGGTGACCTGTACTCAGCACTGGTGAGGCCACACCTCGAGTATTATGTTCAGTTCTGGTCCTCTCACTATAGGAAGGATGTTGAGGTGCTGGAGCATGTCCAGAGAAGGACAGTATGGTTCACGAAGGGCCTGAAGCACACAACCTACAAGGAGCATCTGAGGGAGCTGGGGTTGTTGAGTTTAGAGAGGAGGAGGCTAAGAGGAGACCTTATTTCTCTCTACAACTACCTGAAGGGCAGTTGGAGCAAGGAGGGTGCCAGGCTCTTCTCGATGACAAGACTAGAGGAAATGGCTAGAAGCTGCACCAGGGGAGGTTTAGGCTGGATAGTAAAAATTCTTCTTCACTGAAAGGGTTATCAAACATTGGAATGGTCTTCCTAGGGCAATGGTGGAGTCACTATCCCTGCGGGTGTTCAAGTGGTGTGTAGACTTGGTGCTGAGGGACATGATTTAGTGTTGACCCTTCAGTGATGGGTTGAGGGTTAGACTGGATGATCTTTTAGATCTCTTCTAATCAGATTTATTCCATGATTCTCTGAACTATAAACCATTTCACTGTTTCGGGTTTTTTTGTTCGTTTGTTTTGGCCCCATACCTCTCTCTAGTATATGTAGATAATTATCTTGTACTTTTAAAACTATATGTAATAATGCAGTTTATAATCTGAACTTAAAATATCTGTTTACACATTTGGCAGAATGACAGCACTATGCTTAGAAGATGAACTAAACCTTTCATTATCCTTAGTAAATAAGAATCAAGTAAAAGAAGACCTATTATGGTCACTCACTATGCTTTAGAAGAAAAAGAATTTTTAAAAAGTATTATAATTAAAAGAAATAAGTTTGACAAGAAAAATATGCTCAGCAAAGAAAAAGTTCATCTCTTCTTGAATGAGTTCAAATTCCTAGCATATTGCTACTAGTATTCATAGATATTCTACTATTTCTGTCTTTTTAATATGTCTCCTCTAAGTGTAGTTTCAAATTTGACATCAGAGAAGTTTTGCTTCTTGTGACTCATAAATTAGTTAAAAAACAGCAACCCATATAATTTAATCAAAGTGCTTCTAGTTTGTTTTTAACTACTGTTTCAAACTTGATATATAGAGGAAAGTAAACAAAGAACTCCTAATTTCAACCTTCCCCTTTTTCACAATAAGAGGATCAGGGTTTCTGTTTCAGTCACTGACAGGTGGAAGTGAATATAATGATTATGGACTTAAAAGCTCTGGAGAATTTTCTAGTACACAACTAAAAGTTTTACAGCATTATTCTGGGGGAAAGAAGTTTTACATAAGTTCTAAATATGATTTTCTAGCTTGTGGGAATCACCTAAAGCCATTCTGCTGCATCATCATTTTTATACTGGCAGTATTGTTTGGGTGCTTGGGATAACAGTTTTTGTTTTGCTTGTGTGTACAGATTTGTCTCACTTATTAAACTGCATATATTTTTCTCCTCAAACTTTCTTGCTTTTGCTCTTGTGAGTCTCTCCTCCATCTTACGGTGTAGGAGGTGAGAGGTTGGGGTTGAAGAGAACATCTGGTGAATGTTTTTTTATTGATCGAGGCCACCTCACCACAGTATTGAATGCACGTGTTGACAAGGTTCATGGAGAAAGGTTAACCATCCTCTGACATTGCAAGTGTCCCCACCACAGCCCTCACCATGGTCTGTAGCTTCACAAGAAGTGAAGTTCAGTAATAACTAAGTTTTAATAGCCTAAGATCACTTCCTCTGGCCTTTGGGCTTTTTTACACTCTGAAGTGAATTATTTCTCTTGCATGTGCCTCAGCTTTCCTGCACACATTTGACTATAGAGTTAGAAGAACCCCAGTGCTATAGACACCAGAACACACTAATCATACTCTTTTCCTAAGATATTTGTTACTAACATTACCTCACTGTCTTGTTGAAATTCAGTTTTCCTCTTGAGTCTTAGAAAGCACTTGCCAATGTTAAGGCAATCTGAGAGCTGAGAACATAGCCTCTCACTTTATCAGTCCCTAGAGAAACACTAAGGCCCAAAATCCCATTTCCTTGCCTTTGGACATCTCTACTGCATACCTTGCCCTCTCACTCCTTCTCTGATTGCTGGAAAAGATGATATTGCATATCAACCTACAGTTGCTTTGCTGAATTTGCAAATTGCTGGGTTTGATTTTTTTCTTTTCCCTGTCTCATTTGATTTATAGCTTTGGAATATTATTTGAAGGCTTGCAGCCTGTTCCTGAAAGAGTATTTGAATACATCTCTACAGTTCCTCCCCCACTTCTCTTAAGGACAGTTCGTGATAAGGCTGTTTTCAATGCCTTCTGCCTCTGATGGAGTCTCCCATTCAGGAAATGTCCTTTCCAAAGAAATAATTCAGAGAGACATAGACGTCAGGGATGGACCAGTTGTTGGATAAGGAGTTGGCTGGATGGTTACACTCAGAGTGTTGCAGTCAGTGGCTCAATGTCCAAATGGAGACCTGTGACTAGTAGTGTCCCTCAGGTGTACTGGGACCAGTGCTTTCTTTATCAGTGATACTGACAGTGGAATTGAGTGCTTCATCAGCTTCATCACATTCATCAGCTTTGCAGATGACGCCAAGCTGTGCGGCCTGGTTGACAAGGTGAGGGAAGGAAGTCCCATTTGGAGGGACCTGGACAGGCTGGAGAGGTGGGTCTGTGCCAACCTCATGAAGTTCAACAAGGCAAAGTGCAAGGTGTTGCACCTGGGTCAGGGCAATCCCAAGATGTATGCTGGGTGGGAAATGGCTTAAGAACAGTCAGGAGGAGAAGGACTTGGGGGTGTCACTGGATGAAAAATTCAACATGAGCCAGCAATTTACACTTGTAGCCCAGAAGGCCAACTATGTCCTTGGCTGCATTGAAAGAAGTGTGACCAGCAGATTGTCTCCTCCTGCTCTGCTCTCATGAGATGTCTCTTAAGAGTACTGCATCCAGTTCTGGTGCCCCAACACAAGAGGACGTTGAACTGCTGGAGCAGTTCCAGAAGAGGGCCATGAAGATAAGCAAAGGGTTGGAAGACCTCTCGTGTGGGGACAGGCTCTGAGAGTTGAGTCACTTTAGCCTGGAGAAGAGAAGATTCTAGGGAGACCTTAGAGAGATTTTTCCAGTATCTGAAAGAAGTCTACAGGAAAACTGGGGAGGGACTTTTTACAAGGGCTTAGAGTGATACATCAAGGATTTAAGTTGGGAGAGATTTCAACTGGTGTGGTGGGTTGAAAATTCCCCCCAACATTCAATTTTGCCAGACCAGCTCAGTTGGAAGCAAATGGAGCTATATTTACAAGAAAAACTACAATATACAATGGAATGCAATGAATATGTACAAACTACATAGTATTTACAATATTTACAGGTATTTACCATTAATAAACAGCACAAGAACCCCCCTAGACAAAAACCAGGGGAGCTGCAAGAGCTTCTCTCTTCCCTGCCTCATTCCCTACCCCACTGTACACAAAAGGGTCAAGAGAAAAGAAGAGCAGAGAAATTGTTGTTAATACAAGGCACAACAAAGCAGTGCAGCCAAGGTCAGTAAAGCTGGGAAAAGCATCAGCCAGAGCCGAAGAAGCGAAGAGAGAGAAATGCATTGTTTTATTAACTAGTTTAAGTCTGTTGTCTCTTCCAACAGGATTGTTTAGAATTACCACTATTTTCCTGTCTACACCCAATAGTGATTTATTTACATTCTATCACTTTCTGTTCAAGATCTGTGAAAAAATTTTAAAGATACAGCCTAGAACTACTACAACTGGAAATTAGGAAGAAATCCTTTACAATGAGAGTAGTGACACACTGAAACAGGTTGCCCCGGGAGGTCATGGATGTCCCCTCTGTGGGAAGTGTTCAAGGCTAGCCTGGACATGACCTTGAGCAACTTGATTTAGTGAAAGTTGCCCCTGCCCTTGACAGGGAAGTTGGAAATAGGTGATCTTTAAGGTACTTATCAACCCAAACTGTTCTATAATTCTGTGATTCTATGATACACATGCAACCAAAAAAATCAAGTACTGACACAGTTTTCAAGGAGATCTAAGGAAATTAATTCTATTCCTGCTCAAGCAGAATTTATCTATCTCTTCTCTTTCTCCTGAAAAAGAAAACCAGCAAATATCACAAATTACCTCCTCACCCTAAAAAGTGGTGGTGATGGCTTAGAATTCCAGGCACAATTTGGTGAAGTCACAGTCATGCAAATTAAATGCTATTCCTCACATAGCCATTTTGAGACAATTTTATTATGCATGCTTACAAATCACGAATGGAAAAAATAAATCAATTTTGTAGAGCAGGGTCATGTTGCATCAGAAATAAACTGAAGGAAAAGTCAGAGAAGGACTGGTTAGGCTGACTGAGCTACTTTTGTGATTGCACTTCATGGGTCTTCAGGCCACTGTTTATAGGTGGCTCTATGAATGCTCTATGAAATTTGCACATCAGAACACTATCAAGTACTATAGCTAGCTGTCAGAATGGAAACGAGACCTGCCTTTTTTAGTTGTTGTGATTGTGATGGTGGAAGGGAAATCAGTTTTAGTTTATGTTGCTTTTTACGATGGAGTTGGGTGTCACTGGATGAGGGAAAAGCAACTGGTGTCATCTACCTGGATTTGTGCAAAGTGTGTGACATTGTCTCACATGACATCCTGGTCTCGAAATCAGAAAAATGTGGATTTGATGGATGAACCACTTAGTGGACAAGGGATTGACTGGATGGCCACTCTCACAGAGTTGTGATCAATGGCTCAGTGTCCAAGCAAAGACCTCTGATGAGTGGAGTCAATCAAGAATCAGTATTGGGACCAGTACTGTTTAACATCTTTGTCAGTGACGTGGACAGTGGGATCAAGTGCACCCTTAGAAAGTCTAACGATGATGCCAGGCTGTGTGGTGGTGGGAAGGGATGCCATCCAGAGGGACCTTGACAGGCTGGACAGGTAGGCCCATGCCAGCTTCATGAAGTTCAACTAGGCCAAGTGTAAGGTCCTGCAGCTGGCTCAGGGCAATCCCAAGCACATCTGTGGGCTTGGTGATGAGTGTTAGCGGCCAGGCAGAGAAGGACTTGGGAGTGTTGGTTGGTGAGATGCTTGACCACGCCAAGTGCCGGGTCCTACAACTGGGCCACAACAATCCCATGCAATGCTACAGGCTTGGATAAATGTGTCTGGAAAGCTGCCTGGCAGAAAAGGACCTGGGGTTTCTAATCTTCAAGCATACCAGGTGACAAAGAAAACCAATGGCATTCTGGCTTGTATCAGAAATAGTGTGACCAGCAGGAGTAGGGAAGTGATTGTCCCCATGTCACTCAGCATTGGTGAAGCCACACCTTGAGTACTGTGTTCAGTTTTGGGCACTCAATACAAGAAAGATATTGAAGTGCAGGAGCATATGCAAAGAAGAGCAACTAAGCTAGTGAAGGGCCTAGAGAATAAGTTTGATGAAGAATGGCTGAAGGAATTTGGGCTGTTAAGTTTGAGGAAGAGGAGACTGAGGGGAGACCTTATCACCCTCTACAGCTACTTGAAAGGACAATATAGAGAGGTAGGTGTTAGGCATTGTGATAAGGCAAGAGAGAGTGGCCTTAAGCTGAACCAGGATAGGTTTAGGCTAGACATTAGGAAACATTTTTTCACTGAAAGACTAATCAAGCATTGGAACAGACTACCCAGGGAGGTGTTTGAGTCTCCATCCCTGGATGAGTTTAAAGGTCTTTTAGATGTGGTGCTTAGCAATATGGCTTAGTAGTGGACTTAGTAGAGGAGGTGGACTTGATGATCTCAAGGGTCTTTTCCAACCTGAGTGATTCCATGATTTTATGAGTTGGCAACATGGTCCAGCAGCCCAAAAAGCCAACTGTATCCTGGGTTGCGTCAAGAGAGGTGTGGCCAGCAGGTCAGGAGAGGTGATTCTACCTCCTCTACTCTGCTCTTGTGAGCTCTTACCTGGAGTACTGTGTCCAGTTCTGGAGCCTTCAGCAAAAGAAAGACATGAAACTGTTGGAGATGGTCGAGAGGAGGGCCACAAAAATGATCAGAGGGCTGGAGCACCTCTCCTATGAGGACTGGCTGAGGGAGTTGGGTCTGCTTAGCCTGGAGAAGAAAAGGCTCTAGGGCCTGCCTTATAGCAGCCTTTCAGTGCCTGAAGTAAACCTGGAAGAGAACTTTTTATAAAGGTCTGCAGTGATAGGGCAAAGGGCAATAGTTTTAAATTAGAGCTGAGTAGATCTAGGTTAGCCATTAAGAAGAAGTTCTTGTCTGTGGGGGTGGTGAGACACTGGGTGGGGGTTGCAAAGAGAATTTGTGAACACCTCATCTGTGGAAGTGTTTAAGATCAGTCTGGATGAAACAACCTTGTTTAGTGGGAGGTGTCTCTGCCCATGGCACGGGGAGTAGGAACTAGATGATCTTTAAGGTCCCTCCCAACTAAAGCTATTCTATGGTTCTGTGATTCTATGAATGCATACACTGGTTTTGCTTTGTATATTCACATACAGGCATGTACATACTGACAGTTACTGGCAGCTAAACATGTGTGTTCTTCCAGTCATTCATGGAAGGTCAAAATGTCTTTGTAACTGCAGCAAAAATTTCCTTATCCTTTCTCCCCACCACTTTTGCTTATTCTTTTATTTTCCTTTCTTCTTGACTTCATCTTTTTTTCTTATAAAAATATGAACAAGCTCATTAATGGTAATTGTAGCAAAACCCAGGAACTACAGGTGATGAGTTTTTCCTTTGAATTGCAAACAGAATATTTGTCAATACATTTGAATTCTACCCAGCTTGTGCTCCTGAATACAGACATGAGTATATTTTTGTTTTTAATTCATAAGTAAATGGCCCAAGGCAAATCATGAAAGACAATGGCTATACAGAAATAGGTTCAGTACAATGCATTGTATGTTAAGGAGTACTTTGACTGCCTTGAATTTGATGTTAGACATACCAAGGTGGAATGTCTATGGATAAGGATAAAGGGGAAGACCAATGAGGCTATATCCTGGTCAGAGTCTACTACAGACCACCTTTGCCTCAGTCTTTAACAAAAAAACTGGATATCCCCGGGGCAACTGGGCTCCTAAGTTGGTAGACAGGAATGGGGCGCAGAATATCCCTCCTGAAATTCAGGAGAAAGTAGTTAGTGACCTGCTGTGCCACTTAGATCCTAACAAGTCAATGGATCCCAATGGGATTCATCCTAAGATGTTTAGGGAGCTGGCACAAGAGCTGGCTAAGATGCTCTCCATCATTTACCACGAGTCCTGGCTTACTGGGGAGGTCCCAGATGACTGGAGGTTGGCCAATGTGATGCCCATCCACAAGAAGGGCTGAAAGGAGGATCTGGGGAACTATAGGTTGGTCAGCCTGTCTTCAGTGCCTGGCAGAGTTATGGAGCAGCTCATCCTCAGTGCCATCAAGCAGCATGTACAAGATAACCAAAGGATCAGGCCCAGCTACCACGGGTTTAGGAAAGGAAGGTCCACCCTAACCAATCTGATCTCATTCTATGACTGGGTGGCCTGCCTGGCAGATGAGGGAAGGGCTGTGGATGTGGTCTACCTAGACTTCAGCGAAGCTTTTTGACACAATCTCCCACAGCACCCTCCTGGAAAAGCTGGCAGCCCATGGCTTGGNTTGGTCAGCCTGTCTTCAGTGCCTGGCAGAGTTATGGAGCAGCTCATCCTCAGTGCCATCAAGCAGCATGTACAAGATAACCAAAGGATCAGGCCCAGCTACCACGGGTTTAGGAAAGGAAGGTCCACCCTAACCAATCTGATCTCATTCTATGACTGGGTGGCCTGCCTGGCAGATGAGGGAAGGGCTGTGGATGTGGTCTACCTAGACTTCAGCGAAGCTTTTTGACACAATCTCCCACAGCACCCTCCTGGAAAAGCTGGCAGCCCATGGCTTGGACAGGTGCACCCTTTGCTGGGTTAAAAACTGACTGGATGACCAGGCGCAGAGAGTGCTGGCGAATGGTGTGGCATCCAGCTGGTGTCTGGTGACCAGTGGTGTACCCCAGGGATCAGTACTGGGCCCAGTTCTATTCCAAATTTAATGTTGGGGGGAATTTTCAATTCACCACACCAGGTTATTGAGAACTCCTGCATGATTTTCAAGCTAGTATCTAGTTTTCTGAAAAAGGAAAGATGTCTTTATGTCAGAATCACTTTTTGCCTCAGCTAAGTTTTTCATGTCTGAAACAGACTTCTGCATAACATAAACTCCTAAACAAAACCAAAACAAACAAAAAAATCCCAACCAACCAAACCAAACACCCCCAAACACACACTATTTAAGACGGGCAGTATCTTTCACTGTGGCTTAGTTACAAACAAAGTGATTCTTCTAAGTGCTCCAAAAGTGTAGCATACCTCCTTATTTAATTGATATTTTTCTTTCCGCCTTCCAAGCATCACAGCCCTTGGGCTAATGTCGCACATGAGATATCTACAACACTACAGAATAAAACCTAATTTCCATAATTCAGAGGATGGCACAGAGTAACATGGTCTCTTGCAGGTTTAGGAATTTTGCCAGTGCTGTTCTTTGTAGGAGCTTAAAGGTGTCTCATCAGCTGAGATGAAGCTCTTGGTTAATTTTTGCATTTACTTTTTATTATTAATATCAACACACACACACACAAAAGTATTCAGAAAGCTTAGAAGCTCCAACAGTATCCTTGAGGGTAGATAGAAATGTTTTGTTTTCTCTTCATATGAAATGAAATCTACTCATAAAATAAATGAGAGTAGTTTAGAAATCTTCATAACTTTAAACAAGGATCTTGCTAGTAATCTTGTTTGAAGGATGCTCTCTGAAATAATTTATTCAACTTTTTGCATGGATTTCTCAGTCAGCAGAACACCACATACAGAGCTTAAATTATTATTATTTTTTTTCACAGACATAGTTTAGGAGAACACAAGTCTTCAGTGCAAACCTGTATTTTATTTTGTGTTTCTTTGTCTTGGCAGTTAGAATTTGATAAGCTATGTTTTCTTCTGAACTCCTTGTCACTCATGCAGCATGCAAGTTCAGTCAAGTGCTTAGTATTTTATTTCTGTGTACTGTAAGCCAGTCTTTCACCAAATGTGTGGGGGTGGATGTTAAGGTCTCATGATATCTTCAGCTCTTGCGTATCCTCACAGAATCTATGAAGTTTAAAGTGCATTTTAGACTACAGGCTGTAAAATCCTAAGCAACAAGAGAAACAAAGTCTTTTACTGTCCTCTGGCTGAGATTTTCTGTAAGCTTTCTATCCTAATATACGTAGGTTTATTTCCCTCAGTATGCTGTATCTATTTATAAAGTGCACCCACTTTCCTTTTGCAAAAATTCCAGTTAGATCACCATTCTCTGATAGCAGTTCCAGGTCAGCAAGTATGTTAAACCATGCCAATCTTTGGAACAGTTTTTCATATTTTACTATTTCCTGAATTTTCTTCTGTCAGGTTTAAAGTCTATCACAGTTGTAGCGGCCTGGAAGCAGGAATCAAATGTCAGTGGAAGAAATAATATGATGCTGAAAATGC
Source organism: Indicator maculatus (assembly GCA_013399975.1). Classification (NCBI taxonomy): domain Eukaryota; kingdom Metazoa; phylum Chordata; class Aves; order Piciformes; family Indicatoridae; genus Indicator; species Indicator maculatus. The sequence continues at coordinate 31,107 of VXBD01006502.1, forward strand.
CATACAGTGCACCAAGGCTCAAGCTATAGTACAGTTGTCTTGTTCATGGAAGCTTTTCCGTTCCACAAGTTTCTCTGGTGTAAAGTCCTTCCTTACTTATATCTTCAATGCTTTTCGCAGAATTACAGAATCAGAATTGTTGAGGCTGCAACAGACTTCAAGTCAATCATCAAGTCCAGCCCATGACCTAACACCATCATATTGACTAGCCCATGTCACCAAGTGCCACATCCAATTTTTCTTTAAACACTTCCAGGGGAGGCTCTTCTCTGGACACAGTCCAGCACCTCAGTGTCTTTCTTGAAGTGAGGGGCCCAGAACTGCACACAGTACTGGAGGTGAGGCCTCACCAGGACCGCCAAGTACAGGGGCAGAATTACATCCCTAGTCCTCTTGGCCACACTATTCCTGATACAAGCCAAGAGGCCATTGGCCTTCCATGCCACCTGGGCACACTGCTGGCTCATGTTCAGCTGGTTGTCAACCAGCACTCCCAAGTCCCTCTCTGCCAGGCTGCTCTCCAGCCACTCATCCCTGCATCTGTATCACTGCACGGGATTATTGTGGCCAAACTGTAGGATCCTGCACTTGGCCTTTTTAAACCTCATACTGTTGGCCTCAGCCCATCAACCCAGCCTGTCCAGGTCTCTCTGAAGTGTCTTCCTACCTTCCAGCAGATCAACACTCCTTCCCAACTTGGTGTCACCCATGAATTTACTAATGGTAGACCTGATGCCCTCACCCAGGTCATCAATAAAGATATCCAGACCAGATGAGTTGGAAGCAAATGAAAGCTGTATTTGCAAGCAAAGCTACAATCTACAATGAAATGCAATGAACATGTACAAAATATACAATATTTACAATATCTAGAGGTTAATAAACAGCACAAGGACCCCCCCTGACCAAAGACCAGGGTAAGATGCAACAGCTTCACCCTTCCCTGCCTCCTCCCCTACCCC
>VXBD01006503.1:9789-109338 GCA_013399975.1 Indicator maculatus
TTCCTTTCTTTCTTTTCCTTCTTTTTCTTTTTCTTTCTGTCTTTCCCTCTTTATAGACATATATTACTTATTTATTGTTTTAGTGAAACACTACATATAATTCATTGGTTGTGTGAAGAGAATTACTATCAACTTGAAACAAACGCCATTCATACCACTGCCTGGAAAATGTGACTCATAGCGAGAGGAGCCCCTCTTCTGGTTGAATCGTGGAATGCCACACATAGAAGCACTGAACAGCAGACAAGGAGTATTCCAGCCTCGTCTGAATCACGGGAGAGATATCACTTCCAGGGAGCAACTCATCTAACATAAGTCAGTTTGCATGTCTGCTTATTGACACTGACTATAAGAGGACTCTAAAGAGCTGACAAAACAGATTATCTTAATCCTAGATGCCTAAAGCAAGCAAGAAAATTTCCATCTAAGACATCTGTTGTTACATTAAAAGTTCTCACCTCCTACTGTCTAATTTGCCTGCAAAAGGAACACTCAACATGTTATAGCATACTTGGCTGATATGGAAGATATATGCCCTTGATATATATTAGCTTCTTTCAGCACATTTTCCAAAAGGGATTCATGTGGATATAGTGAATAGAACAGACCATATTTTGATCATCAGCTTCTACATTGCTTCATTGCTTCTCAGTTCCACTTTTTTTGGTTTGGTTTGGTTTGGTTTTGGGTGTGGGTTTTTTTGTTTGTTTTTTTTTTTTTTTTTGCTAATGTGTTTTCTTCCACATTTATGCCTCAGGAGGATTAGTAACATAAAGTCTTCATCTTAAGCGTCTGTTTCTGATTTAGCATTGGACATAGTTTAGCATCACTGCACCTTCTAGTTGCCTAGTTTGTTACACTGATGATCAGTTCCAGCTCAGATCATTAGCTCAGCTATCTGGATGATGTGATGGGGCTCTACCTGTCTGGTGTATTGTTCTGGATACTCCTTGACATGAGCTCTTGAGAACAGCACAACCATGAGAATTTCTATGAAGATCTGCATAAGCCACATTTCAAACATTTCTCAGAACTCAAAAAGCTTAGTAGCATCTGGAAGGGTTTTCAATCACTCTGTGTAGAACACGAAAACTGTTTGTAATTATCTTCCTTCTTCGCTTCGTGTTGTATTGTTTTACTAGTATTTTATATGCCTCAAGAAAGCACCTATGCATACTTTTGAGCTGATGCCATGAAATTTGTTGCTGTGGAAATTGCGAAACTAGTCCATGACTAGGAACAGGCAAACTAAGAACAGGCAAACCTGTTCAGGCAAAATCATATCAGCTTTAATATCCATTCAACAATCAAAATGAATTGTAGCCATTTTCCTGCTTTATAGTGGCTTAATATCTTTGTTCTATCATTGAACTCTTAGCCACTTATATCAAATACATAGTGACCTCAGCACACTCAGTTCCATGTATAATTTGGGTACAGCAATTCCAGCAGCATCTCTGAAAAATCAATTTAAACTAAATTAGATTAAATTATCCTTACTATTCTTTGCCTTTTCTTGTCTTTTTTAAACTTCTTGGCACAAAGTATTCTCTATATTAATTGCAGCACTGACACTTTCACCTTCCTTCTAAACATTAAAACTTCAGGTGATGAAATGGGATTGTTTGGTCTGGAGAAGAGGGGACTGAGGGGAGATGTTATTGCTCTCTACAACTACCTGGTTGTAGTAAGGGGGGTGTTGGTGCCTCTCCCTACTAACTAATAACAGGACAAGAGAAAATGACCTCAAGTTGTGCCAGGGGAGGTTTAGCTTGCATATTAGGAAATTTTTTTTATAATGAAAGAGTGGTCAGGCATTGCAGCAGGCTGCCCAGGGAGGTGGTAGATTCACTGTCCCTGGAGGTGTTCAAAAACCATGTAGATGAGGCATTTCAGTACATGTTTCAGTGGTCATGGTAGTGTTGGGTTGACTGTTGGGACTTGATTGTATGATTCTAATATTAATCACTAAAATGTAACCTAAAATTGCCTGTTAAAGGAATGCGTTAACAAAGCATTATGACTGTAACTAATCTAAGCATTTATGTTTCCTCTTCCCATTTATTTAATTACTGTGAATTTAAGTATGAATCCATAACATTCTTAACTAAGGATATTTTTCTGTTTATAGAATATATTTAAAGATATAACTCTCTCTTCCCTGATGGGTCCTACAAAAAAGTGTTCAGATTACAAGATGAGTTCCTAGGAGAAGAAAATGATACAGAACTGCTAGATATAGAATACTTCACAATGTTAACATATTCCAGAGCTTAAAGATAGAAAATCCAGAACATGAGAAAACCACACTTCTCCTCAAAAGAGTACAATTTCTTCCTTGAGTAACAAATCTATTGTACAATTAAAAAGACGAGAACTATTTTTAAAATTCTGGAAACATTATGTTTTTGGTTTAGCAAGTGTCTTTATACCTTCATCAAGAGGCAAAGAAGATAATTTTTCCCTCTGCCAACACACCATGAAGAATATAACTACACATTGTATGAAGACATGGATTAACATGATGTTAAAAATATGAGAGTAAATGAAGTGTGTTCTATTAAATATGTCCAAGACCAAGGTGCCATAATAATAACCAAAAGTGCCACAGGGTAAAATTTTCAGAGTGTTCAGTCCTGTTTTCAAGTTAGTTTCTTTAGAAATAATAGTGTCCTTTACAAAGGAAGTTTTTTTGTCTTCTTCACCTACTAATATTATAGAAGTAGAATTTATCATCCTAAATCAGAAAAGTCCATATTGAAAAGTCCTCCTTATTGCCTGCCTATGGACTTGTAATGCAAAGACTTTGCCTTGGTATAGCTACAGAATTCTATGTCCCAAACAACAGATTGGTGCATTTCTCCTATGAGTTCTTTCTACTATATTTCATAGCAAAAAAAAGTTACTAACAAAGGTAATCATGACACAGTAACACACTGGATTGGAAAAGAAATAAAACCCAGGACGATAAGACAGAAATAAGAAAGCTAACATGATACAACACTGCAAATCACAAATTTGAGTGACTGGATCACTTAGTTTCTCCTTAATAAAACAGATACAAGGATAAGAAAAAAAGATAGCTTAAGAAAATGCAGTTTCCAGTGAGATGTTTTTATAAATAAATACAAAATTTAGAAATTCATGGTGGTTTTAAAGAGGAATTTCAGTCATATTAGTTATTCTTACCTGTTATAGTTGCTTTGTTGATAGATGGTTGGTTACACATTGGTGATCGTCTGTTTAAAAGACAAAAAAATATGTAAGCCTGATAAATTCACAGGTGACTGAATCCTTGAACAATATAATAACAAATGCATTTCCTTGGGAAATTATTTGGGACTGGAATACCCTGGCATTACCAAAGATAAAGTTAATTTAGAACAGAATATTTTTTTTTCTAGTATAGAAGGGAATTCACAATTGGCCCCTGAAACCTCTCTGCAAGTAGGAAGCTCCAAGAAAGGAATATTTCAGGAATTTACATTTTAAACTATATCCAGAGCTTATACATATATTTATATCATTATTATTCTAACATGGCTCTCATGTCCCACATTCCCACTTTATTTTATGTCCCACATTCCCACTTTATTTTTCACTCTGTTATTTTTATTTTATAATTCACACATTATTTTGCATATAGCTATCTTAATAATCTTTAGGGCAAATAGCTCAGTAAACTGCTTTGCCCACTGAATTAAAGCTAGATGTTGCTCGACTGACACAGTTGCATAGGGGTGTGTGGATGACTGTAAGCAGAGGTTACATATACATAGGGTCTGCATATTCCAATCACAGACGTAGAAAGTATCTTTTAGTAGCACTGCATGTGCAATGGTAGGCAGCTGTCCTCTGAATGCTAATTACTTCTAAGTTGTAAAGATGTGTGTTTTGAGTGAGGGAAATGACTCCACTACAAAATTTGCCTGTGTAACTAATGCCGGTGTTAACTGTGACGCTGTCTCATGAATCATAAATTACTGTGGGTAAATGACCCTGGACGACTTAGGCAGAGTTCTGTGTTCAGATCATGAGGCAAGTAGCTCACAATGTGTGTAGCTGTCTGCTTACTTTGGTTCATTTGCAAGACTCATACTTGGCCTGAACAATCATCTTTGAATAATCTTTGACATATGGCTAATTTATTGAAACTCATATAAATTGCACAAAACTATTCCATGTTTATATAAAGAGAAGTTAGTAGGCAAGGGGGCTGTTGTCTCAGCCATCAAGTATAGCATCTTCAAGGGATAAATAACTTCATTAGTCATCCAAATGTTTTATGCAGGTTTGGTGGCACAGACTGAAATCTGTAATATGTACTTGTTATTCTTAATTTGCATTTAAAAAGTATGACTGCAAAAAGTTCAGTGACCAAAAGCTGACACTCACTTGCTGGGTGCCCGATCTTGTAAATTTGTTAGTGCAGCAAAGTTATTCCGTACAGTACGCAGGCTGGCCAGCACCTGGAACAGATAAAATGGTTTTAGTCTAAATTTTTGCACAGGTGAGACTGATTTCTCTCTGCTCTACAATGCTGAAAGAAAAAAAAAAGGACACTGCGAAACAGCTGTAAGTTTTTCAGGGTTGGTTTGTCTGAAAACTTGGACCATTATTAGACAATAACATGTCTGTAATACAAGGGTAATAGTTTATTTCTTTAACTCATAACTAATTTTTTTGTTTGAAGGCAGACTTCCTTGAAGAGGAGAAAACTTTTCCACAGAATAGTACTTAATTCTGTAAAATTACCATAAAAATATTTGTTTGGAAGATAATAGCCCATTCAAGCCTAATAGTCAATGCATTCGAAATGATTACAGAATCTTTCATTTGCAGTTCAGCCCCATAGAAAATTCAAAGGACAAAGGGAAAGAGATTATCTAGGCTGCCAGGAAAAATAAAAACACATCCTTTAACGGATGCAGTTTATTTTAAGACTTAGTGCAGAAGACCAGAGTAAGAGGAAGGCATCATCTAAGCAGGAGGGAAATGTCTACAGGCTCTTACAAGCTTTGCATGTATGGAAAAAACTACATAAATTAACTACTTCCTTTCTGGACTTAATGTCATGCAAGACAGCACCTAGTGGAGGCAGGAGAGCAGAAAGTGGCATACACACTGAGGGCAGGTGGATAAGTGCAACAAATTTTGTACTATGAAGGGATAATTAGATGCAATTCTCTGACTACAGACATGCGGTTCAGCTAATGTTAGAGAGGAATCATGAATTATTTAGAACCACACTGGTGACATGAGGAAGCACAAATCTTTGGTGTCTTTTTACAGCAATTCCCTATTGTAGTGTCTCAGACCATACTGACTGGTTCTCTGGTGAACCCATTTTAGGAATAACAAAAGTGGATACGGGAATTCGGGTTCCAGAGGTGTGCATTGAGGAGGCTACAACCCTCTTTTCATAGTCCCTTAAATTCACACATGAGGTAGGAAGTGGGTAGGATGTTGGAGAGAAAAGACAGATTTAGTGAAAGCTTGAAAGAGATAGAAAATATTCAGGAGCTAATAATGACTGGCAGCATTCGAGCTATTGTAGATAATGCCCGAGTGAGTTAAGATAATGAAAATAAAAATATATTTGTTGCCTAATTAGTATTAATTTTATTATGTTTTGTTTTCCAATATGTGAGTCAAACTCACACATTTTATATTCAGCATGGAACAAAAAAAATATATATGCCATCCAATTTGCATGCCTAGGGCACAGTGACACTAACAAGTGTTATATTTAGATGTCGGATAAACAAATCAGGCAAAGGGGGAAAGATCTTGGAGTTCAAAAATACAAAAATTAATACATAAAATACAAAGAAAAACTACTGAATTATAAGAATATTTCAAAAGGAAAGGGTGGGTTGAGGGTGGAAGGAGGAGGAAAGCATAAACAGAAAAATTTGGGCCTATTACGGTAAAACGCATTTTAGTGACTGCAGTCCTTTTTCAGTTCTCTTCAGTTAATCTGCCTGGGTTCATGTTACATGTGACAGGATGCTGAGACAGATTGTATGTGCTAGTGATATCAGAGAAACATGTATACGTGACTCCCAGAGCTGTCTCAGCCCATGAAGAAACATAGCTGGTTTTCCTGAGTACAACTCAATAGGTCCTGTTGGACTATTCAGGTGCACTGAGAACTGGAGCACATACAAGGGGGATAAGCGACTCCTTGGTGAATGACCTCAGGTAGAGCAATGCTTGGACAGCAGTGAATGACCTGTTGCACAGGGCTGAGTTTCAGGAAGGTAGTAAGCTAGGCACAATGCCATGTGAAAATAAGAACCTAGCTGAAGTACGTGTTGGGTCTGTGGATGTTTAGCGTCTGGGGTGCTGGGGAAAGAAGTGTGCAAAACTGAGAGGTTGCTCAGGGCCAGTTATGAGTGAAGGCTTAATGAGCCTTGCTGAACCCGTGCTCAGGTCCCTGAAGAGCCATGAAGAAGTCTCTTTACTGTCTCCACCACTACACACATTGACCAGATTTGTCCAGTGTCTGAGGTATAACGAATCTCTCCTTTTTCAGAAAGTAGAGACTTGACTATGTACATCCTCCTATTTATTCTCCTGGCAGGTGAAATAACTGTTTTGTAGGTCTAGAGGTGGAATGTCCAGTATCTGCCCAGCATCCCAGATGTTTTAGCATACACAAATATATTTTGAAAGTTTCTGCAAGTGCAATGTATCCACACATACACAGCACTGAATGCAAAAATGACAACAAAAACTTTGGCCACTGGCTACAGTGGAACTAAACTGCTTGATTTATTGTGTAAAGATATATGTGAGTCTATTATGTTATAGTCTAAGGACATAAAATAATAGGTCAGTTTTTAAATTACAATCCACTTTAACTGACAATTTAACTGTCCACAGAGGTTCCACTTGTGCTTAACACTTACTGAGCAAAACGCAATGAGTCACTTGCAAATCTTTACAGTTTTAATACCTGAGTAATTACTATAATTTTCAAAATTAAGTTATATAGAAAGAGTCGCAAGGGAGGAAAAAAAAAAAAAACAACCTACAGAATTTGTCGTTAAATTTCAAACCAATCAAATGCTTTTATTTTAAAAGCAAAATACTATAAAATACTATGAATAATTAAATTAAACATACAGCAGTTGCTGTATATTACAATACAGGGAAGTGCAACTAATAATATCCTTGTGATAGATTTTTTTTAAATTTCAGCTTACTAAATTCCATTCTGGTAAAAATAGTAAATTATCTTGTTCTGATTCTGTATGGGAGATATAAGATGCTACCCCTCCTCCAGTTACTGAAGGTAGCCACACTACCATGGTGATATGCTGAATAAGGAGTGTATCATCCAGTGTCTTATAAACACTGTATCTGTTTACAATCTCATTAAAATGATGTTTTGGTTTAACACCTTATCATCAGATAAAAGCAAGTAGTTGGTTATTCTTGTGACTCAGTACATCTCTTTCCATTCACCTTCAATCACATATGACTTCCAGAGTTTTTTGGGGTTTTTTTGTTGGGTTTTTTTTTTGTTTTGTTTTGTTTTGTTTTGTTTTGTTTTTTTTTTTAGTTTTTGGTTTTGTTTTGTTTTTTCCCCCCCTGGAGTTACACTTGAATAACTAGTTCAAGAAGTATCAATTTTAGCTGCTCATGCATTGCAAGACTAAAAACTTGACGAGTTTGATCTAAATTATATTGAATTTTGAGCTGATATTTTATAAAGCAGAATCTGAATGGAAAAAAAACCAACAAACAACGAATAGTAGAGCTAGTTTTGTAAAACCAGAGTAAGTATCTGGCTAAAACTTATCTCACATCCAAAAGTCACATTGTAATGAATGCACAAAACATGGACAAAAGAAGAAATTGTAATTATAAAATGAAGGAGAATAACAGAGTATACAAATTTGTCTTCATGACTGTCTGCTACAGCAGACAGCTCAGTCAAAGGTGTTCATCATGTTGTTGCATTTCAACCTTTCCAGTAATCAAAAAGCATTAAAAAGGAGTGGTAACCATAACAAGAGTTGGACTTTTATGACTTTCTGTTTTTCCTGTTTCAAGCATATCTTACATAACATTAATAATGGAAACAACTGGTTTGGCCACTTCAAATTTAAATTGCAAGATTGTGTGAGAAATATGGCAAAATGGTGCCTACCTGAGCAAATGGTGTCACAATCAAGTCATCTCCATGTCTGAAAAAAATGATCAGAGTTTTAAGTCAGGTATTCGCAAAAACTTGTCTCAGTGCTTTAACAGAAAGAATATTAGGTTTTACAATGCACTGTGGGTAACCCCAGTTCAATTCTTCTGCAGTTACTCACTGCTGCTGCATTACACATTTGTAAAGTAAATATGAACTTCGTTATTGCCCAACTGGTGCGTCCATGGGATGGCTGATGAGCCAGACAGTTTCTGCACTACAGGTGGGGCTGGTGACTGACCACCCAGGTCCAATCTGGAGAGATTTCATCTGAAGGCTGGAGGTGAAAATACTGAAAGTGACCTCATTAAGGGTTACCAACGGGTTTGTGAACAGTGAATGGGCAAGTAACTGCAGATGGCTGGTCGGCACATCACAGATAAATAAAACCTTACTAAAGCTTTCCAACAGACTCACACTTCTGTAGCTACAGGGGGTGTGACTGTGTGTGTGCCGTTGCTATGGCAACCTCACCCACACCACAGGATGATGTATTGGCGAGATGCCAGGATGATGTACTGTGGGGGAGAAGGGAGAAGGAAAGAGGGATTTCCTTTGATTCAGCACTGAAAGCTGACCCTTAAATGGATTCCAAAAGATATAGTATTGTAAGGACCAGTAGGCTGAAGGGCTGTTAATCGTAGCAGTGTCATCTGTAACACTGAGGATATGGAGCCAGACCTTACCAGAGGACCACAGGGAAGGGAAAGCTTGGAGTTTTCAGTTATCATATCTAGGATATAGCAATAATTAAGATGAAAATAAATTCTTCAAAGACAGAAATTCAGAATTATTCCATTTTTAATTTTCCTGTATTTTGCTGAAGTGATTTTATTGTGATGAGTTATGAGTTGCAGCTTTCAGCAGAAATTGCCATTGATTTGGTGCTATTTTAAGGTCTAAGCATAGAATATGGGTATTTAACAACATATTTCAAGCCCACGAAAATCTAATCAGAAAAAGGCTTTCTGATAAATGGAGAAATATTACTTGGTTTGAGTTGCTACAACATCATTCTTATAATTTATATACTGTCCACACGACAGCAGTGGTTTTGCAGGTATTGTGAAAACCTAATGAAAAAAGCAGTATGTAAAACCTGAGAGCCTATAAGGATGATACAAAACTCCTCAATATTCAACATTATGATCATGCCTAATATCTGTGTAGCTGGTTTTTATTATTATCTCTTTTACTCCTGTTAGTTGAAACAGAGAGATGAATTTTTACAGACCCCATAGAGGAAGTCTGTGTTTTTAATAAGGTCCTTGCAGGAGTGGTTGGAATAAGGTCTTGCTTCATGTGAAACTACAGTCCCAGCCTGGCTGAAAAGCATGTAAGCCTGATCCTCATACCGCCAGAAGAAATATGGCACCATGGGAAGAACTCAGAGACTTTAATATCCCAATAAAGCCAAATGCAATCAGTTATTATAGATATGATGAATCAGCCCAGGGCATTAATAGGGAAGTAAATGGCTTTCTGGGTTTAGTATCTTTTCACATTTCATTGGGTCATGAAAGCATCAGGAATTGCTCTAGCCTGTAACTTCTGATCACATTTGCTTAATTAATGAGTTAATGTAGCTACACAAAGGTTTCAGCAGAAGATAAGCCATATCATTCTCTTTGTTTTCTCTCCTGTTCTTCACATCATGTGAATATGTATATTACCTCACTTCCAGAAAAATTATGTTATTTGTCTTCAAATCCTGTGAAACATTATTACCTGCTATGTAACAATTGACTTACCTGTTCCTTCAGAAAATTTGTTAATTTCTTCCCTTTCATAAAGAACATTTTTATTATTTCTGTATAGGTACTCAATTTGCTCTTCTGTGTTGACACTTAAAAGAGGCACAGCTGTGTAGAGTAAGAAATCATGTGTTATTCGTCTGAATGATTTCTGCATGAATGGAAGAGCCTAGAGCCTCAGGTAAATTATTTGCCCATCTTCCTCACATCTCAAACCACTTATCTGTTACTCAGGTTGTTTAGGAAAAATAAAAAAAGGTTGAGCAAATTCTTAGAAATGAGTGCATTTTCTGAGTGATCAAGTTATTCACAGAAACTATGCCTAAAATTAATATGCAAATTTTTTTTTTTTGCTGATCTAGTCTAATTCTCACATTTGGAAATGATGGAGTGGAATTTTTACAAGTAGCAGCAGCTCTGGACAAAGAAGAAAAATATTAGCTTTAGGGTTAGGATTTTTCCTACCTGGAAATAAGCCAGATAGAGTAGAGCTATTTTCTTCTTGTGTCACAATAATCTGTCAGTGGAAAGCACTCTGAATGCCCAATATATGACACAAATGCACAAAATATTATTCAGTGATTAAAATTCAAAGTGCAGACTGGCAGGACTAGGAAAATCGGATGGTCTTTCTCAAAATATCTTGTAGACCTTCTTATTGGAGGTGATATTTTCTTGCTCTTCTTCATTTTCAGTGCCCCTGTTTGCCACCACTTGAATGCTGAGGCACTTGTAAGAGACAAGTACACATATGTGGGCTTTGGCTCGGGAAGTGTTTGTGTTTGACCTGACTCCTCTGATTTTCAAACTTCATTCTACCTGAGGTTTTGCTGAACTGCATTTCATTGGAGAATATTGATAAAATCCTGTCACTTGAGACTGTGTCCTCTCATTCTACTGCTGGTTGCCTGGGAGAAGAGACTAACCCCCACCTGGCTACAACCTCCCCTCAGGTAGTTGTAGACAGCAATGAGGTCACCCCGACCTCCTCTTCTCCAAGCTAAACAACCCCAGCTCCCTCAGCCTCTCCTCACAGGGTTTGTGTTCCAGGCCCCTTACCAGCTTTGTTGCCCTTCTCTGGACACATTCTAGTAACTCAATATCGCTCTAGATTTGAGGAGCCCAGAACTGGTCATAGCACTCAGGATGTGGCCTGACCAGGGCTGAGTACAGGGGAAGAATAACCTCCCTTGTCCTGCTGGCTAGACTATTCCTGATACAGGCCAGGATGCCATTGACTCTCCTGGCCACCTGGGCACACTGCTGGCTCATGTTCAGCCTACTATCAGCCAGCACCCCCAGGTCCCTTTCTGTCTGGGTGCTCTCCAGCCACTCCGTCCCCAGCCTGTAGTGCTGTTTGGGGTTGTTGTGGCCAAAGTGTAGAACTCAGCACTTAGCCTTGTTAAATCTCATCTCATTGACCTCTGCCTACCCATCCAGCTTGTCCAGGTCCCTCTGCAGGGCCTTCCTACCCTCCAACAGATCAACACCTGCTCCTAACTGGGTGTAATCTGCAAACTTACTAATGATGGGCTCAATTCCTTCATCCAGATCATCAATAAAGATATTGAATAGGATGGGGCCCAGCACAGATCCCTGGGGGACACCACTAGTGAGTCAATGAAAATCCCATTGATCCACAATGTACGCTGGTGTAGTAAACACTACAATGTGTAAGAGTCCTGCTGTTTTCTTCTCAGATGGCATGAAAGCTGACAGATGATTCTGTCTGGATTCTGGGTAGGAGAGTGCCATGCGTCTTTATATGGAAGCAGCAAGAGGGAGTGTGAACAGTCTGCAATTTATCACAAGCTTCTAAATAAAGACAGAACTGTTAACCTATAAGGTTAGAAGAAATTCTTCACATCAGTATTGGACTCTGTTAATTAGAATGCCTGGCATACTTGCTCACGTCTTCATTTGTCAAAGAAAAGACCAATTTGAAAGCATAATAATTTTCACTTATCCACAAAATTTAACGTTATCAAATCCATCACCTCCAAGAAAAGACTGTATGTGAGTGCACAACAGTACATGAGATTAATTTCTGTTACATAAAACATGGGCCAAATTTCCATTATCAGACCAAAAATTATACAATGCATTGCAAATTATTCACCACATCAAAGTGATGAAGCCTGGCCTTTTGTAAATTTTCTGTGTTTTGCTTTCTAACTGTTCCTATGAAACATACTTGAATTCACCTCATACAATCTATGATAGTCCCCACCCTGGAGAAGAGATAAAAGTTCTGTGTTTTGAAGATGGACAAACCTGTCAGTTGGTCTGTCTTGTCTCAGACAACTTGAGCTGTAACCATTTTAAGAGGAAAATTAGGAGAGAGAGAGATTGAGTCCTGAGGAGGCAGAGCAGTGAGTTGCTTTTCCCTACTCCCTCATATGGCTGGGAAACACCAGGTTCAGCATGTGCCAGCTGACAAACCAAACTTTGGTCTATTGTTGCCCCCCTGAACTTTCTCATTCAGTTTACAGTTGCTGTCCCAAAAGTAATCCTAGACTGACAAGCAAGGTTAGCACATTTGGGGGATTACTAAGATTGACCTTCCTCATCATCCATCAAGTGAGAGGAGACACTATGCTAAATCAGAAGTTAGATGAACATGTTCAGCTGACTCTTGCCAAATAAAGTGCAAAAATTCTGCTTCCTTTCCTCATGATTTACATTTGTTTGTCTTTTCTACCCCCTTACAGGACAGTAACTGACTTTGCTCCCACTGAAAAGGAACTAAAAAAACGCATGCATGGACAGACAGAGGAGCAGGCAGTAAGACAAGGATAGACAGGGTGACCACATACACTTTTTTATTAATTAAACTGTGATGATGTAATGGCAATTTAATATAATCATCTAATAAAAGAAGTAGCTACAGAGATAGCCTGCAGACCTGCTAGGATACAGTTAAGGAGAGAGTTTTGTAATGTGGTCAGAAAAATGTCAAGGTATCATAGAACTGTTTCAGATGGAAAAGTCCTTTAATGTCATTGAGTCCAACCACTCTCTAATTATAGCAAGTCTGGTGTTAAACCATAGGCATTTCTTAAACGCATCATGGAATGGTGATTCAACCACCTTCCTGGAGAGCATGATAACCCTTTTGGTTAAGAAGTTTCTTCAAATATCCAATCTAAACTTACACTGGTACAACTTGAGGACATTTTGTCCTGTCCTATCACTTGTTACTAGGGAGAGGAGACTGACATCCATCTCACTAAAACCTCCTTTTAGGTAGTTGGGGAGGGCGAGAAGGTTTCCCCTCAGCCTCCTTTTCTGCAGACTAAACAACTTCAGTTCCTTCAGCTGCTCTTTGAAAGGAGAAGTGAGTCCCAGATCACCACACAAAATGTGAGTCTGCACTTGCCAATGTAAAGCTTGGCAGGGAAGGTCCTGAATAAGGTTTGTCTTTGTAAAGGCCATGGTAAACTCAGATTAAGGCTTTCTAGACACGTGTGAAGAATATCAGAGACTACATAAGGATATGTATTGCAGATGGGAGACATAAACAGGAAAGAATCTTTACACTCTGTAACAGTTTGAAGCATAATCATACTGGCTTGTCACACTCCTCCATTTGAATGAAAAATTACCTCCCAGGAATAAGCACTGACTAAGGATGCTGGTCTGGCTTTAAATCCATCTGGCATAGTCTGTGTTAGATGCTCTGGCTACGTGCATGGGACATAGCCTATATAAAAGAATGAAGCTGCAAACAGACTTTGAAAAGCCCTATGGGAAAGTGACTCTCTGGAATCCCTGAACTGTGCTTCACAGCAAGAACTAAGTAAGGCTTTTGCCACAACGCCACAATAATCTGCTCCATTTTTACAGAGTTGTATTTGGGTATCATTTTTTTTTTCTTAGTATTGAAACATAGCAAGCATAAAAGCAAAGGAAAATCCATATTTTCTGCATACAAAGTACAAAGTAGAAGATGAAGAGAAAACAGTTTTGTGTTTGAACCCAAAAATCTACTGCAGCCTCCTTTTTCAAGTGTAAATATCTATATTTGGATTAAACATAACATCCACTCATTTATGTATGCAAGGCTGATTCAGACATACTGTCCAATAGCATGCTATAAATACAGCTCATATGAGACATTTGTGTTTTGCTTGTACATATACTGGGGCAAATATAACACATTTAAAACCACAAATGGGGAACACAGTGAAGTGATAATATACCCTAACTCCTATGATTTTTTAGGTTTTTTTCTGCCCCAATAACATTTTACAGGTGAAGCCAAATAAGCACACAAGAAACATATAAATTTGTTGTGCTGAAGAATCTATGTGTTGCTCAGATTCAGATTTTAGTAGCAGTGAAATCTGATTCCAGATTACACTCTGACAGAATAAGGAAAACATCACATGATACTAGTCATCAGAAGCTGTGCTCTAAGAGCAGCAAGCAGTAGGGGGGAGCTGGCTGCTCCACACAGCTAGCACGTTGTCATCACCTGCATCTGGAGAATCCAAATGGGCTGGTTTGCAGTACTGTTTTGCAAAGTTAGAAATCACAGTGCTCCAAGTTGCTTTACTTGTGCTTAAGTCACGTAATCTCAATTTCTAGAGAGCCACCTCTCAATGTTGTACCCACATTATGGGGTATGACAGAAACTGGCTTACAGCTTTCCCCAGAAACTCAGTGCATTGTTAGTGATTGACATCTCATTGAAGTCTGAGTGCCATTTGGAGGATGAGGCAGGTGCTAGACATTATGACATTGTCTGCAGATGGGGATTTAGGGTTGAAAGAGCAAGCAATTAAAATTGTTGATGGAGTCACAAGCTACAGAGGACAATGATCTTTTTCCCAGACCATTTCTTTATTTCTGGGAATATGTACCTTAAAGGATTTTTACAAAGAGCTACTTGAAACCACTTGTTCTATCACACAGTAGGCAGAAGTTAGGTACTGAATGAAGCAGACTTCTCAGCGATTGTCTGTTTCCAAACACTACATTTTTCTCTAGCACCATCACTTACGTCCTCCTGATACTTTTTAATACAGCAACAGAGCTTGCCATAATTAGTCAAGAGTATTACTGTAATATTGGCATTCTGGAAAGTTCAATCTACTTAATTTGAGCTCAAACAGATGGAAGAGGATTGTCTCAGAAAAGCCACAGTCCCTGAGAAATCCATTATCCTAGCCCCAAGAAAGGCTGGTCATAATAGTTCTCTTTGGACTAAGAAAGATTTAGGATGAGACATCAAAGGGAAAAAAGAGTTCTCCAGCATAAATCTCACCATAAGATACTTCAGATGTGTTTCCAAACACACCAATTAACTTCAGATGGAGCACAAATCAAATCACTCCACTCTGACGTATTGATGAACAACCCAAAACTTGGCTACCTTATGATCAGAGATCTAAAAGACAGCTCAGAACAAATGAGGATTACTACACATGGCTAATATATACCAAACCATGCATATCTGGAGTTTTCCAAATATAACGGATATTTTGTACAAGAAAATACTTTAATTCTTCATGCCACCTTTTTAGCATCTCAGTTCCTGAATATACACTTTGTTAGGTTTGAAAGAAGCCTTTCAGTGCTTGGAGTTTGCTCTGCTGAAGTCTTCTGTATTAGGTCAAGGAAACTGCTATTTTACTTCCAGATGAACTGAATTAGCTCCTAAGGTGAGGCTCTCCCTCAGGACTGAGAAAGACAAAATGGTCATATTCATTACAGACTAAGGGACTGGAAAGGAACAGTTGAAAGTTAGACTGGATGATCTTCAATGTCTCTTCCAAATAGATATTCTTTGACTCTGTGTGATTTTGTGATAATATAGCAGGCCATTTAGATGCCAGAAGAATGTTGGACAACTGTGAGCAACTGGCCTGCATCAAGTTTTACAGAATTACCCAGTCCTAAAGAGAAACAGAGCATGGACTTGCCAGAGTGTTTCACTGGCATGGTCTTCCTTCTAAATTCAGAAGGCAGTCTGACTGGGAGTCACTGAGGCCACTGGATGAGAAAAGAAGCTGATGCAGTACAGGGGTTTGGTTTGTGTGTTGAAGAAGGGGCTGGATTAAGCCAGAGGATGAAGGACTTTGAACCAGAAAAGAGCTGGACTCAGCCAGAAGGCTCCAGGATAATTCAGCAGTGTCACTGCTGAACTGTTCATGCAAGAGAAATCCTCATCTAGCTCTAAGCAGGGCTGTAAAACAAGCATCAGTGACTAAAGGACAGGTTTGTTTTCTACTCAAGTTTGAAAAAAATTGACTGAGTGTGCACACATGACTGGAAGCAATCAAGTTAGTGCATCTTAATGACTTACTATTAATCAGTTTTGATTGCATCAGCAAACAGACATAAACTCTGTTGCTAAGAAAAGTAAAATGTATTAGCTTGAACTGCTTTTAAGCAGCAGATATTTGGTTGCTTGCTTGCCCCTGGCCCATATGGTTGACTGTTGAGAACTGATATGCTTGTGTTACTTCTGAAGAATATGAATACGTGATTTTTCTGCGTCAATCTCCTACTGATTCAGGCTGAAAGATTTTGTCTAGAAAAGGGTAGCAAGTGCAGAAATGACTGGTGTTGTAATGTAGCTGAAATTCCGGCTAAGAATTTGGTTTGGTACCATTGTTTTTCATAACATGCCACTTTTGACTGAAGAGATTTAGGCATTCACCCTCCTTTGTTCATCATAGGAGCAGTAACTTGCCATTTTGTTTCAAACACCCAGTATTTCTTTCTTGCACATCCTCATTAAAAGTGTGTGAAGGGGAAGTGATGTGTTTAACAACTGGGAGTTGTATTTGGAAAATAACTAGGTTTTAGCATTTGGACATGAAACCAATACTGATTATGTATTGTCTGAATTAAGAAAAAAAATCAATTTCAATTTAATTTTAAAATCCTGATTCAACAACCATATAAACACATAGAATCATAGAATCAAGAAGGTTGGAAGAGACCTCAAAGATCATCGAGTCATATTGGAAAAAGCTTAGGATCTCCTGAATTAAAAAGCAGATCAAAAGAATGTATCAAAAGAATCTTAGTGAAAAAAATATTTTCTTTGTGCTTGTGTCAATAAATGGAATTAGTGCAAGCTGATTATTTAAATTTAAGCAAACTGGATATTACTGAGTTCTTTGTTTTGGATTCCATTTGTAAAATGTCCGAAATGGCTAGAAAGAACACAGATGCCTTTCAAAATGTTTTTGTTTATAACAACAACAACAACAACAAAAAGCAAAACTGAAGCCATGTAAGTACATTTATTTCTATGGACAAACGTCTCAAGCAATTCAATACATTTTTTACATTTTTTTAATTTAAAGATTGTTTCTAAGCTGAAATGTGAATAGAAAATTCACCTTAAAAGATTTTTTTCATGCAGGCTGGACTTTGACGTTTAATTGGCTCTTTTCAGCCAGTGATATCTGTGTCATAATAAACCTCACAGTTTCTGAGAGAAGAATATGATAAATTAAGAAGAATTTTAAACAGTCATATTCTTGGAAAGACAATTATTTCTAATTTGTTAAATGAAGGTGCATTTATTCTACTCAGTAACTGCATGTCTTTTCTGCTCTTCTAGAGTTTTGGCCATAATTTTTCAGGGAAAATGGCTTTTATTTTGTCTGTAACTTCAGATGCGTACTCACAGCATTTTATTAAAAAATCCAGGCCTTCTTAGTTCAGAGACAGAAGAACAAGGTGTATCACTAGTAGTATTGCTTCCTTGTTTGGCTTAGAAAATATACTGTCATTTCATTATTTTATTTGCATATTAAAGGCTTGGGTGAACCTTTATTAACTCTCCAGGTCTGCTATGTTTGTTTGTAATTATTTTAAAGTACATTCCCTTTATGAATGTGATCCAGATTGAATACAATGTGATTTGTTGAAAAGCTGAGCAGGGTGTGAGGAACTGGAAAATGTGTCCAAATTCACCTCACAAATTCTCTGGCAGCTGCTCCACATGCCAGTTAAAGAGATATTTCAGCACATTTGCAACTTTAGGTCTGGATCCAACTCAACCTGTTGGTCACTGGCAAAGAAACTCCCTACCTGTAATGTTTGCAGCCAGAATAATTTTGTTATTTTTTGGCTTTACTTTGGAAGAAAAATACTGACACTAATTAAAAATCTCACACTTATTTTTCCAGCTTTATAAGAAGGGTATAGTTCATCCTGACAAAATCACCTTAATCTCTATATGTCAGTATCCCTGTTTATCAGACTGCAGAGGTGCCTTTTTTTTTTTCTTAATTGTTATTCCAAAGTGGTCCACATTTGGGTTTTATTACTCAAAGAGAGGCTTTTTAATTTATTTATATTTTGGTAAACATGATGGCAAGGTTTACTAACAGGTTCAAATGCAGTCTGCAAAGCAGGATGATAATATTGTAGTTGTAGGGAAAAATCTTGGAGTAAATTGCATCCTTTTGTCATTTCTTTTGCCATGGAGAACAGCAGAGGGATGCTACTACCTACAGAAGGTATTGGCAGAATAGCAATAGGTTGGCCAGTTTGGGGAATGTGTGTACTAGTGGCCACTTAGTAGACCATGAGGCCAATGACCCTGCAGTTCCCTGCAGTCAGTGTTCCCTTGCTGTCTTCTGGTGCTAAAAAGATGGAAGCAATGTTTCACAATGATTATTAAATTTTGTGTAATTATAGTAATTACATCTCATAGTGATAATTCATCTGATTTGGGAAACAATGCTAAGCCTCTTTAAAGAAGCCCCACACCAGACACTTTTTACTGGGTGAGGTTCAATTTGTCAGACCAGGACTTTGTATCCAGTGACGTTGTGGATGTAGAAAAAGCATAGACTCAAGGAGTGTTTTTTGTCATGTACATTTTCCCCTAGACACATTCAGAAGGCATAGTGGAGTTCAAACAGACTTCTGTACTAGAGTGTTGAGGTCTTCTGAGCTGTTTGCTACACTTTGGTCTGCTGCTTCAGGACCACACGGGGGGACTACACATGCTTTTGTCCTTTTATGCTCTACCCCAGCCAGTGGGCTGCTTATTGGCTTCTTTCTCGTGTTCATGAGAGTGAAAATTATTTCATTGAAGAAGCCATTTTTTTAACCTGGTTGGAGACCAGGTTTTTTGATAAAATGGAGATTCTCTACTAATCTGATCTCTTGCTTTGTTAATCACATCAGTGAACCCCTAGCAAGAAAGGCATTAAAAGCATTGCTGCTTCTGTCTCTCTCTGCATTTCCAAGTTCTGAGCAGCAGTAGCAGTTCAAAACAGTGTTAAGTAACTAGGCCATCTCTGCAAGGCATCCAACAAAGCTCCCTGCTTCACTGATCCCTTCAAATGTAAACCTGATAGTTCTTCCAGTACAGCACTGATGATTTTGCTCATCTTTCAGCTAGCTTCTGTTCCTTTTTCTTTGTTGCAACAATGTTGTTGGGGGCCTTTAAAATTTTCCTTCCCTGTAAACTTGTCCTGTCTCTTACCACAGAGCCTGCCCTGTAATTTCTCATACTGGCTCACTCATCCTCACTATCTCATTCATTTACTTCTCTTTCTCTTGCACATTCTTACTTCTCTGCTGTAAATCCTATGTCCAGGCTTCACAATATATCTGCCTTTTTGCCTTGGACCTTGCATCTTCCTGCCCAAACCACCTGCCTCTTCAGTCCACAACACTGCATAGCTTTTTCTCGTCTCCTTATATCATCTCCATGTGCTGCTTTTTGAGTGTCTAGGACTGTGCGATTCCTACCAAGAGATAATTGAAAAAATGTTACTCCTTTTTCTTTGCTTTACCTTTCTTACCATACAGCTGCCTTTATCTGCCTCTTTCAGTGCCACAACTACACAAACATTTGTCTCACTAACCTACTCTTATCTGAGCAGCCTTGAACTTATACTATCTTTTATTCTTTTCTGTAGCTAATCTGGGTCCTTACTTTAAAATACACTTCAGTATCTCTGATTTTAAGAAACTTTCCATCCCCTACTTCTCTGCCTTTATTTGTGGTACTTTCCACCTCAGTTCACCAATGAAACTCCCTTTGGTTGCTCTCTGAGGTATACTCCTTTGGTCACAGGGACTCATGTTGTACCCTTGTCTAGTGATAGTATCTGACATTACATTACATTAATCTCTTGGTTATCAATGTATGCTTTAAGTTGTTTATGGCAGAACTCATCTTTTCTTCTTGGGTGTGCAAAATATTGAGCACAACTGTTCCCTTCCTCAGCTGGAGCTGTGCAAATAATTAATAATGACAGAATGATGAATTCTGTACTGTAGTACTGCCATCCACTGGCTGTGTTTTATCACAACACTCCGTGTTTGACTATAATCTTCAAGTGTTGGAGTTTGTTTCATCTGCTGCTACTGAAGTGGAATCTCTTATTGTACCTACACTGCTTGAAATAACAGAAGTGCCATAAATCTTTGTGTTAGAATCCTTCCAGATAAAAAATTTATGCCTTTTGCTTTCTGTTTTGCTTTACAAAATGAAATATTGAGGTTGGTAAGTCAAGTACTGAAGAATCAGGTGATTCTAGGCTTAACTGGTACAGGCAATTAATTCACCTGCATTATCTGAATGATGTATATGTTTTGTAACATATTATGCTCATTTATAAGAAACATGCATTACTTCAAATTAAGCATGTATATGGGTACAAAACATAAATAGGATAATGTGAGGAATATTCTACAATTTCTGTGATGTTTCCCCCGACAAGACCTCCATCCTCCCCTGCATTTAAAAATGTCCTGAACCAGCATAGTTTCTCTATTCTAACAATACTCAGTAGGTTCCCTTTCCATAAGCGCACACAGTTCCTCCTTGAACCCACATATAAAGAGCTTTGTGGTATTTTTCTTTATTTTTCTCTCACTATTATTTTTTAAGTTTAATTTTCTTTAATTTCTGTAGTATAATGAAGTTTATTGTAATTAGACTTACTGGTGTATGATTAATATTCCATGCTTAAAGCAACTTGCCTTTTATATTTCTTATCCTAAACATCCTAAACAGTGGCAGGAATATTTACCGACTTAGTACAACAGTTTCTCCATGACAGGAGATTGTGAAAAATCTATCCAGATGTGAGGTCCAAAAAATTTTATATGCAGGTGTGTTTTAAGAAAGTTTTGAAAGGAAGAATAGATACAAATATCCAAAGGAAAAAAGTGTGTTCACTCTTTTGGTAATTCAATTGTTTATCCAATTTACTTCCATGCATTGAAATATTACCCAGAATTCTAGAAAAAGCAGCAGAAGATTTTTAGTTCAAAGACAGAGCACTAATTGAAATCTTAACTGAATGATACATTTCTGAAGTTGGAAGCTTTTTCTATCTGAAGCAAGCAGAGAAAGAAAATCTTAGCAAAGGACCTTTAACCTTTGAAGTATCAAGTCTTTGAAAACAGCCACAGTCACTTGCAATTGATGTCACTTTAGCTCTAAGTTTGAAATGTGGCTCAGGGCTCTATCTGATCCTCCTGGAAGACTCTGTGGCATGTGGTGACAGACTGTCTTTGCTTTCACTTCTGCCTTAGCAATCTGGGATCCTTTGGGAAGCTCTGAAATCAGTTACAGGCTCTCTTTGCCCTTTCAGATGCTGCATAGGCAATTCATTGCTGGTAGGATTAGGAAGAGTTTGCAGTCTTCTAGGTACTTGCAATCAGATGTCATGGAGTTTGCTGAAGGCTGGCATTTATACCACAATAAAATAATTTACCTGTGATCGTGTTGTAGACCTGTATTTGCATCTCAGCTTATGATATTTTGTTCTGTTTCACTGTTTCTATAAAGACTGACTTTAAAGGTGGTAATGCATTTTTCAGAAAGAAAAATATTTTATAATATTGAAATCTCTTTATAACCAAGACTTTCTTTTTTCAACTTTAAAACCAGTGTCTAAGTTTACAGAATTTACAATGTCTGCCACAGACACACATGCATGAGCTGTTTATTAAGAAAACAAACCTCCCAAATACTCTCCAGAGATTAGTGTGAAATTCCTAGGTTTAACTTGAGACACTGGAGCCATTTAGCACATACTGGCAATAACCAATCTTAGGTATAAGAACAATTTTATTTTGAGGAAGACTTCATTTTGGATAGAAGAATGTCCCCCACAACATCCTACTCACCAAGCTGGAGAGAAATGGATTCAGTGCATGGACTGTTCAGCAAATAAGGAACTGGCTGGGTGCAGAGGGTAGTGGTCAATGATTTGAAGACCAGACAGAGATCGGTGACAAGTAGTGTCCCTCAGGGGTCTGTACTGGGGCAGGGACAGTTTAATATTTTTATCAATGATATAGACAGTGGGATCAAGTGCAAATTTGCAGATGACACCAAGCTGAGTGGAGCCATTGATATGCTAGAGGGATGAGATGTAATCCAGAAAAACCTGGACAAGCTCATGAATCTCATGAAATTCAACAAGACTGTGCAATACAAACCCAGAACAAGTCCAGGTATGTTCCCTCTTGTCCCTTCTCCCTCCTGAGGTTGTCCAGGGAAACACAGGAAAAAGATGAACCCAGGCACCGGAAAGTCTGGTAAACAAGGGATGTATTCTACTCTTATGGCAAAAGAGCAAGTGCACTAGCTATGCTTCTCCTGGACTAGGCCTGTGTCTTTGCCTTTTATGATCATGGCCTGGCAGAATCCCATTTTATTGGTTAACTGTTCTGCTTGCTTTGTTTGCCCTATTGGCCAAATTGAATCTCGGGCAAGTGATAAACACAGGCCAAATGGTATTCAATTTGCCTTGCCTTGCCTTGTCTAAGGTCTGGAAAGCAAGTCTGAGAAGCCAAGCCTTGCACTGCAAGTCAGAGAAGCCAATCTTTGCTTTGCCTTGCAACTCAGAATCTGTGCTGTGCCTCAGTTTACCCAGAAAGACACAAGTGCCCTTTGCAGTAATGCATTGTAAAAGCCCAGAAGCAAACAGAAGTGTCTTGCCAGGCAGAAGGGACAAACACCAGGGTGAGCCAAGCCCCTGAGCATCATACACTGCAGCAATAAGTCACTTCCAGCCTAAGCACCTGCTTTGCAAAATCAGACCTGGTCGAGAAGATGTCTAAACAGGCTATTTCTCTAAGGGCCTGAAACCCCAGGAGAGCCTGCAAATCCTGGGAAGAAGCTTCAAGAGCCACCCGCTGTTGCGCCGATGCCAGCCCGGCCATGGAGACCAGGGAGCGTGGCCTCCCTGCTGGCAACCAGCACCAGCCTCTTGCCGTGCAGGGTGCCCGAGAGCGACCAGAAAGGCTCACAGCTAACATACAGCAGCAGCACCCCCGCACTGGGGTGGAACTCCTGTTGCTCTGTGTAATCTGGACTGTATTGCAGCCCCAGAGAGAATCCCAGTGACACTGTTGTGAGTCATTGGTGTATCTTCATCTTGCCTCTTGGTTAACGCTGCCATCTGCCTGACTCCTGTTTTGCCAAGGGTCTGGGCGAGTCTGCCCTAGTGGTCAAGCACCACACTGCACTGGAGAGTCTCTTTCCCAGTGGTTGTTCCAGTTTGCTTCAAATTGTTTACATTGCTAAATATTGCCCAAATATTGTATATCCTCATTGCAAGTATATATTCCAGCTGCAGGCTGAATCTATTAATAAGTTTTTGCCAAATTTTATATTAATAAATAATCACTAATATTTTTGTTAATATCATATTTTCCTTATAAACAATCATAATCATAACAAAGATTGAGTTCAGGATGGTGCACCTGGGTCATGACAATCCTTATTATCAATACAGGTTGGGGGATGTGGTAATAGAAATCAGCCCTGCAGAAAAGGACTTGGGAATTCTTGTGGATGAGAAGCTGGATATGAGTCAACCATGTGCACTTGCAGCCCAGGTCAATCATGTCCTGGGTTCCATATGAAGAAGTGTGGCAAGCAGATGTTCTGGTAAAACCTCACCTGGAGTACTGTGTCCAGCTCTGGAGCCCTCAACACAGGGCTCACAGGAAGGATGTGGATCTGATAGAGTGGGTCCAGAGGAGAGCCACAAAGAGCCAGAAGATGGAACACCCCACCTACAAGGATAGGCTGAGAGAGCTGGGGTTGTTCAGTCTGGAGGAGATATGGCTCCAGGGAGAACTAATGGTGGCCTTCCAGTACCTGAAGGAGGCCTACAAGAAAGCTAGAGAAGGACTGTTTACAAAAGTGTAAACTGTAGTGATAAGATGAGGGGCAGTGGTTTGAAATTAGAGAAGAGTAGATTTAGACTGGGTGTTAGAAAGACGTTCTTTTCCATGAGGGTGATGAGACACTGGAACAGGTTACCCAGGGAAGTAGTTGGGGCCCCATCCCTGGAGATGTACAAGGTCAGGCTTGACAAAACTCTGAGCAATATGATTTAGTGGAGGATGTCACTGATCACTGCAGGAATACTGGGTTAGAAGACCTTTGGAGGTGCACATGTGTAAGCACGGTGATCTAGACTGCCCTCTGAACATAAAAATCTAAAATTACATTCTGGCACAGGTTTCACACTAAAAGCTTGACTCTTGTTCATCTACAAGAAAGATTATCTGTCAGAGGAAGATTTGCTGAAAGGGGGTCACTAATTGCAACTGAAATGTGTTTTTTCTTAGAAGGTGGATTGGTTTTTTTCTTACTTATTTTGTCTCAACTAAAACAGGTCACACTGGGCACAAGACTTATAACATACTTCAGTCTACAGGGCTTAACTGAGGCATGGACCTTACACAAATGTTCTGTATGAGTTTTTCTCATCTTGACATTTACATAGAAAGAGAGCTGTAATTACAAGGACTAATCAACTTTTCTAAAAATGGTATGTAAGGTGAAAATAGGTGTTCAGTTAAAATGACTGCAAGTTAAATATCAGGTGAAATTTCACTCACTATTAGGAAAACTTTTTTCTGTTGTCAGGCATACTCTTATTATTTAAAGTGGATACTGTCTGGGGTTTGCCTCATTAAAAAACAGCCTTTATATTAATCCTGGATTTTTAATGCTTTACACATCCTTATTCCATAGGGGACCCTTAGAATACCAGTCCTTAATTCTTGTTGTTTGTAATTGAACCTCTGCTTGGCAGTGAAATTTGGAGCATGTAAGGCAAAAAAAACCCCCAAAACTCCAAACCAAAACCAACCCCCCCAAAATTGTTATTCTTAATTTTTACTACTTAGAAGTGACTGGAAAGAAGGACAATTAACTCGTTGTTAGTGTCTTACAAACAAGCAGAGATTTATATCAGATGTTCAGTACTTGTACAAACTGAAGACTAAATGTACTTACAAAGTGTGATCCACTAGCAGAAAATATACACATGACAGAAGAATACTAAGAGAGAATAGAATAACTTTCCAAAAGACCTTTGTTAAAATTTTGATTTTTACTTAAAAGTGTGATTTAAATAATTTTAGCCTCTCTTTAATTTAGTAATTCCTACCATCCGGAAAACCTTTTCTCAAAAACCTAGAAATGCTTGGTGTAAATAAATGGAATATTTTCCTGGAGAAAATTAAGAAGTAGAAATCCAGTTTCACAGAATTACAGAATCACTATGGTTGGAAAAAACATTTAAGATCATGAAGTCCAACCATTATCTAACTCTTATCAGGACCACTTCTATTGCTCCTCTTGAAAAAATCTTAGCCAGAAAATCATTTCTCCTTTGTGTTTTGATACAGCAGTATTGACTGTCTTCTTTATTGTCAAAGTTAATAAAGTGCATAAACACATCTTGCAGCTGGAAAACTATTGAGACAGAGAACAATACACAAGCTAAATGTATACTTACATATCACTGGCAATGGAGGAGTTCCTGGACATAGACTTTGGAGATAAGTCATAGTCACTGTCTGACCGGTAAAGAAAAGACTCCCTACGTTGACTGTGGACAAAATTTGCCTGAAGAATGAGGCCTGATCCAGGGCTCGTCATAGGATCCAAGGGACTTCGTCCCGATGATGTACCATTGTCTACATCAAAACTGCAAAAAGAAAAGAGAAAAAAATTTATGCCATTGACATAAGAATGATGAAATTAATAAACGCTTCCTAACAAATGTATCACCAGGTAATTGCTTCTTGATAACAACGAGAAAGAGAAGACTTTGTCAAGCCTACTGCTGAGCCAACAATCAAGGCTCACAAGGAATATACTTTAGAGTTGCTGATAACTGAAAAGAACTTTGGGGGAAAAGCTTGGGGAAGAGTGGATGAATAACTGCTTGTTGGAGAACAACCTGGAGGTATTGATTATTGGCCATCTAAATATGAGCCAGCAGTGTGCTCGGGTGGCCAGAAGGATGATGCCATCCTGGTTTGCATCAGGAGTAACATTGCCAATAGGTCTAGGGATGTGATTTCCCACTCTGCTCAACATTGGTGAGGCCACACCTTGAATGCTGTGTTTGATTTTGGGCACCTCACTACAAGAAGGACATTGAGGTGATGGAGCATATCCAAAGAGGAGCAATTAAGCTGGTAAAGGGCCTTAAACACAATTGTTATGAAGAACAGCTGAGGGAACTGGGGTTGTTTAGTCTTCCGAAGAAGATGGGAGACCTCATTGCTCTCTACATCTACCTCAAAGTAGGAGAGAGTGAGGTAGGGATTGGTATATTCTTACAAGTAACATGTGACAGAACAAGAGGAAATGGCCTCAAGTTGTGACAGGAGAGCTTCAGGTTGTATATTAGGAAAAATTTCTTCACAGAGAGGGTTATCAAGCATTGGAACAGATTGCCCAGGGAAGTGGTAGGGTCACCATCATGGTAATTATTTAAAAGACACATAGATGTGGTGTTAAGTTATTAGTGGCAGTGGTTTAGCAGTAGTTGTGGGAATGCGAACTCTAGGCAAGCAGTTGGATGTGATGATCTCAAAGGTCTCTTCCAACCTTCACAGTTTGAATATGGAAAAGCAAAATGGTTGTCTTTTTTTATTAAAAAACAAAACAAAGCCAAAACAAACCACCACAACCAAAACCTACACAGAAAATGGTATTACAGTTGAGGAAAGGATAGCAATTTAATCCTTTTGTCACTGTAATTTTCTGAAAAATTCACTCTCAGTAAATCCTAACACACACATTTCTTTCCAAGTTTGATTTTTTTTTTATTATGCCTGAACACTTTTTCTGTGTCCTCAAACGTGCTCCTACTACATGATACTATCCATCTCAAGCTAACCATAAGACATCAAATGAAAGTTCTACCAACCATCAGATTAGTGGGTGATCTTGGACAATGCAAAGCTCCCCTTTGCCTTTCATTTTCCCTATTCATTTAATCTTTGTGATCTTGTGAGAACTGCTCACCAAAAACAAAACAAACAAAATAATCAATCCCCAAAACACTAGAAAGCATATTGGAAAGGGCAAGATAGCATGAGTACTACAGTAAAACATTTGCATCTTATAGTACTGTAAGTTAATAACCGTATTGCCATTACTACCAGCATGACTGTTATTATTCACTAGAAATCAGTATTTGAATTCCTGAGTATTCCACAAGCGTAAAACACTCAAAATACCAACAAACAGATATTCCAAACCCTTCATCTGTGAGTATATCTTGTACAAATTTCCTAATATTTCTGTACCATTGAATAAATAAATTGTTTTCTTTAAATGGCTGAAATAAAACATTTTTTTTTATTGAGGGGAAAGGGGCAGATTTTTCATGCAATTTTAGGTAAATAAGAGAGGATTGTTTTTAATGCCTGTGCTCAGTAAGACTGACTTGTGCAATGACAGCATAATTTAAAATATGTATAAGCTTATCTGAAAGCTCTAAAGCAAAAGTTAAAAATGGGATAGGAATAAATGAAGGTAAATGTAAGTCTGTCTCAGAGCAGGTAATTTTTAAATAAGGAGTGTGGATTAAATTGATTTCTTTACCAGTAGACTTAATTATTCAACTGATTAAAAGGCGTTTGATTGGATTAAAGGAGCATATGGTCTTATCTGTAGATCTGTTTTATTTTTTCACTGACCTATCATGGATTTATTAACATTTTATTACTAGCCTTACTTCTCATGGTCAGAAACTAAGGCTTCTCTGAATCATTTCACTGTCGAGATTATAAAAGTTATATTTAAAAAAAAAAAAAATTAAAGGTCCATTGATAAAATTGCAGCCGAGAGAGGCCCTGTGGTTTGCACCACCCAGTAACTAGAAGCATGTGCACGAGTTACGCATGGCTGCTGTGAGAGAAATGTCGTCCTGTAATACTGCATTGTGTCCACCAGATGGGTGTCAAAAATAATGGGACCCAAAAATATTTCCTAGGATTTGCCTCGTACTGCTCAAGGAAAATGTATTTTATGTAAATATGCACCTAGGGGGAAAAAATTTTTAAAAAAGGGGAAAAAAAGAAGAAAAAAAGAAAAAAGGTTCACTTCTAAAGTCAAAGGGGAATGCGAGTACAGCACTAGTTTGCCAGATATGTATGTTTACACTAAAAAGTTTCTAAGATACCACAGCTGTTAAGTGTTGTGTTTAGCTCTGACTGAGACATTTGCTAACATCTTCAGATACAAACACTTGCAGAAATGTAAATGAAAAATGTGTCAAATAAATCGTCTCTCTGGATGAATTACAAGTCTAATTTGCAGGAAATGTGGCTGCTGATCACACTGCGTCAAATGAACACAGAATCAGAATGGGGAATTTAAGAGTTTCACAAAAGTCGTTTGTTCTTTCTTGCTTCATACACTAAAAAAAAAAAAAAAAAAAAAAAAAAGGCTTTTNAGTTTAAGATACAAAATAGAATAGAGTCTTTAATTTGCCTGGGCAGAAACTACAGAAAGTCAGCTGTGGTTGCTTCATATTTATCTTTCCACTCCTGTTAAGTTTTAAGACTCAGCAAGAATATGCTGTGAATTTAAAAGTACACAAATCACAGAATTCTCTATGTTCAGAACTTTGCTGCAATGCCAGAGATGCCAAAGCTATGAAAAAAACAGTGCTAATTCAGCAACTTTTGTGCCTGCATTTTGACAAAATGTTTAATGACATTAGTGGATACTGTTTATCCTTACAGCCTGCCTTATTCAGTGCTTAGTAATGACAAGATGTGAGATGAACGTTCAGGCGTTTTTCCTTTTTTGGCTTTTTTTATCCTGTTTCATGTCTTGCCCATCCAGGCTCTGAACTGAGATGGGAACAAAGATGAACTCTCTTGAATGACTACAATCATACATGTCTGATCTCTGTGTTCATAATAGGACAAGAAGTAATAACACCACAAGCAACCTTTTGGAAGATTATTAACAATTTGCTCCAAGCAACAGTAAGAATCTGTGGCAAGGATAGGAAAGGTTCTGGATCCTGGATCTCAGCAGCATTGCTTCATTATTAATGACTGCAGCTTTTTTACTTGTGAAAGAAATGTTCTGTGGACTTCCTTTTGAGTCCTTAAATAGCATTCTACTACTCTCTGCAAGGCTGCTAAAATTAAAAAGGGGAAGATCTGCATGCAAAATACAGCTTTTAGTTACATAAGGAACAATTGCTTCATAATGAATATACACAAGAAGTTGTAACTAAGACCATGTAGAAAATCTTCATGTTAGTCTGCTTATTATTGAGAGTTTAGTAGTTTGATCATGTAGCTTTTTGATAGGGATTTTTGTTTTGTTTTGTTCTAGAAAAGTAAGCCATAGAAGGACTGGGAAAGAAATTCCATGCTCAAAAGAAGAATTTAGTAGACTTCTTAAGAATATAAATTGCACTCCTGATATTCCCCTTTAAGTCTTACTCCACCTTCATCCTGGTCCTGTCTTAGAAACTATGGTGGTGAGATAGAGAGGAGCCAAGCTAACTGATCCTTTAGGAACACCTTATCTTTTAAGGCCATATTTAACATTGCAGAGGGACAAAAAGGTTCTAGAGGAACAAATTCTGTTCTCCATCAAAGGATTCAATTGTCTTAGTGTCAGGCAATCTCTCTAGACATCTGCTTGTGCTGTGACCTCCCTCTGTATTTCAAAATCCTTACTTCCCAGAAGTCCTGTCCTGAAGAAGCACAATTCCACCATTATACCAAAAAGGTGCATTTGGCATAGCAGCTGTAATTCACTGAAATTATCACAGAATAGCTGCCCTATATCAATTGCCTTTGGGCAGGGTCTTATTTGGAGCAAAAGCAAGGTAATAAAATGATTTATGTCTCCAAGGAAAAGTAAGATCTTTATCTTACTTACAGCCCAGACAGGAGCTCATGCCTGGAGGAGGTGGCAGCTACGGGAGGAAGGGGATAGTCCCTTCAAATGCAGAATCTGAATTTGTTACTTGAATTGCTAGGGATGAAAAAAACAAAAGTGGGCCCATTTAGATGGCAGGACTCACTGTGGGTGTGGAGGATTTTAGTGAAAGATCGTCTCTCCAGCGTCACTTGGTATAAAAGTCCAGGATAAGGCAAAGCTCATTCCATATTGTAGTGTAGTGTGTGCATTAACTGCTGTGTATCTTGAAGATGTGTCTCAAATCAAAGTTCTTAGATGTGATGGATTTATACTGCCTACAGGGTATTTTAGAAGGGCAGACTACTTACTGTGGAAAGCACACCCATTGTGACTCAGTTATGATGTCATTAGAAAGCATTTTGTGTTACATTAATTTCACAAATCTCCATCAAAGAATGTAGTGCAAAGAATGAATGAAGATAGAGACAAAAAAACTTCTTCCTCTGGAAGAAACATTACCTGCTAATAGAAAGTGAATTTTCATGCATGCATTTTAGGTAAACAAATTCTGGCTAAATAAATTCTGGCTTAATTTATAGACTAAATATATTAACTGAATTCATTGAAGTCAGATGTAAATATGTCTAACACACCAAGTGATTATCATAATTTATTTGTGAAATAGTGATTTCAGACATACTTTTCATTCATCAACTAGACTGGGCATGCACTTTGGTTATGTTTTTATGATTTCTCTTTGACTTTTTTATTGCTTATTAATAAACATCATTCATTTGAGCCAATAGTTGACTTAGGTATCCCATTTTTTGGTGGGATCTAGTTATCTACAGAATTTAATAATGATGAAACTTTAGAAATTATTTTTTTTTAAAAGAAAGCAGTTGTCACTAATCAGCCCCAGCCAGTCTTTTGATGTTCAATAGGTTGACCCGAAGTACCAGGAAAATAAACACACTAAACTGTAAAAATAAACCAGTGGATTTATATAATTGAATAGCAACCCTAAATTTTATCTCTTACATTCATTTTCTGCTTGAGACCTTTCAAAATGCTTCCATTCTGACTCTGTCTACCCAGTGATGCAGGAGAAACCACATCTGGTTTTCTCCTCCTTTCCTGTCTCTCTCCTCCCATAACTAGTAAAAACTAACAACCTCAAGAAAATGAGGGAGGAAAAAAAAGAAATATTTATACTGACATTTTAGAAGGAATATCATATCATCTCTCAGCATTTGAAGAAAACAATTATTTTCTTTGTTGTAAAGTTAAAAATATTTTCAGCAAATGTTATTAAAAGGAACATATGATCTAAATCTGAATTTTCATATGCCACTGGAGAATTCAAGCCAACTATCTGCTTGTGGCTTTGGGTTTGCAGTTAAGCAATTCAGCAAGCAAACCCTATGATTAACTCCATTTTTAGAAGTGGTGTGGATAGATTTTCCAGTATCAAAACTGCATGCAAAAGAAAAAAATAGGACATTTCATTAAATTTGCTGTGAACAGCACTACCTAGCTTTTGAAAACATTTGGAAACATAGATGGACTTGATGTCTTCCTCTTTCTTTGAAGCTGAAATAATCTTATTGAAGTATAGTAAAAATGCAAACAAAAAGCACACAAGAAACAAAATTTAAAAGAATTTCTGAGAAATGTAGTAATCTGTTCAGGCTTCTGCTAGGTTTAAATCCCTTTGTATGGTTTGTCTGATCCTATTGGGACCATTATCCCCAATTTTATACAACAGAAAAAGGCGACTGAGGCAGTAACTCTTTCCTCTGTGGCTTCTGGTAGAATCTGTGGGAGGATGAGGTCTGAAGTAAGAAACTCTGGATTAAGAAATTCTGAAGAATCAGAAGTGGTTTGGGTAATCTGAGGTTACAGACAGCTGAAAAATAGAACCATTTAATTCAGGCATAAGAAGGAGAAGACAGCAAATCCAGAGGTGCTCCTGAGCAGCTCATCAGCCATCTGGCCACAACCACCCACTGGCTCCCACTTCTACCGGCACCTGTCAGCACCACTGCTTTACCAGGATTAGAGTCTCAGCAGAACTGATAGTTCTCTAACTTTATTATTGTCATTATTTCATTAGAGTCTTTCTGTCACCATTCATTTAAGTAATTCCATAATGCTGTCTGCACTTCCTTTTATGTAAGGTACCTTTGCTCTGGGCAAAAAATACTAAAGTACCTTTAAATAATTTTTTTAAATCACTTTGTGTAATTTCAAGAAATTCTAGAACAACATTGGCTTTGTTTCCAGGGTAAGTTTTGATCCAACTTCTTCTTCTTTTGCATTGCTATTTTCTGAGCAGTGTTTCAACACTAAGATGCAAAACCAGCTTGCACTGAGTATGTTTATATATCATGTATTTACTGTAATTCAAAGTGCTATTAATTTTCTCATATTTAAGAATCAAATCTCAAAGTATTTAAAAATATTTATTTAGCAGATTATAAAAATATGCAAACCATCCATCAAGCATACTGACTAATTCTAATTAAAATACAGCTCCCCTGAGATATTTCAGGAAAAAAAACCAAACAAAACAACAACCAAAGAACCCCAACCAATCAACAACAACAAAAGGAAACCAAACCCAACCAACCAACCAAAACCCCTGAATGTAAAATTATGGTTGAGAAGCAGACTGCTGCCACAGAAGGGAAATCCAACGCACTGAAAGAGCTCAACCTCCTCCTTCTCTGAAATCAGTTAGATGCCTTTATCAGAAGTGGACAAATTGCTTCTATATTCTTTATGAATTAGAGGTATGATAAAGCAAGTTTGTAGAAAAAAAGAGGTAGTTCCTCAAATCTATATTTAAATCAATACCCTACAGTGCTGAAGAAAGCACACAGAATCCAGAAAATAGGTATAAATGTTCCCCAAGGCTAAGACTAGCATGCACTGTAAAGCTTCCTGGCAAACACATCGATATGAAGAATTGTCATATATAGCCACATCATCAGGTAAACACTTGGCACAGTCCCAAAGGCTATGGATGTGTGTAGCCTATGTGGTAGAAATCTTTGACAAAGAGCACTCCAAAGACCAGGTGACAGCAAAAAATCAGTTGTGGTTACTCCTGGCTACTCTCTCTTCATAGAGAATACAGCAAAGGAGATCCAAAGAGCCATGAGCTACGATCTTGGCAATAGAAGGTTACATCACTCAGCATCACCCAGGTTCTGATTATTAAGTCTTATGCATACCTGAGAGCAAGCCAACTACTCTTCAAAAAGTGTCTCACAGAAATTGGAAAAGGGCTTTGGACGGAATAGTCCAAAAAGAAGAAGATCTATAGCCCAGACTTCAGGAGCTCTGCCCATATAACACAGAAAATTAGACAGTTCGTTTCACCAGTACAATGTGTAAACAGATATCTACAGGGAATCAAGACCAGCTTCAGAGGAGCATGGACAAGGGGCAGCTGGATAAAAATCTGTTTTCCCTAGGAAATGCAAGTGTGTTCCAGTGTTGCTCTAGACCCTATGACAATGAAAGCTCCATGAAAAGGAGATGTAGTTGTATTTGACAAGCAAGATTTTTGGGGTTTTTTTCATGATGGTTTAACATTCCTCTAATTGGAATAAACAATTGCTGGCAATAAATCACATATGAATTCTACTTCCACAAGAATTTTAGGTAGGATATGTTAGCAACAATTTAATTCATGGCATGCACTGTTTGAAGCTTAAAAACTCAAGGTGCTAAGAGCTTCAGAGCTCTACAAGATTTGTGTTTTGCTTTTCACAAATTGTTTCATCGAAATTCTTTACACTTCAATTTCTGTTCTCTACCATCTGGGTGTTTTTTAAATTATTATTATTATTTTGTATTGTACTTTTTTATTCGTTTTACCAAAACTGCTAAATTTTCAGTCCCTTTCACTTCCCTAAACTTCTACTAAATGTATCAAGAATCTCTTCATAACATGGATTCTGGAAATCCTTGTTACAGTGTTTCCATATGCAAGCAACAACCTTTAAAGGGAAACAAAAAGGTCAGGAGCTTGTTCTGAAAGCGTGCTGAAACTGGAATTATCTTGAGTGTATGTGCTCATACTGTATTTTATTTTTTACTGATAGTAGACGCTGAGCACATTCACTGAGTATCTGCTATGTCAAGAAAGAAGATTCCTGTCACTATTCCAAAACAAATTATATTGAATCTTACTCTTCCTGATCTTTTAAAAATTACATTATTTGAATGTTATATTGTGTTATACAATGCCTAATAACATCACCTAAAAGGGCTGCCTGTTGCTCTGCATTATAAGACAGGTTTTTTTTTTAATTACTAAATTCTGCAGTGGTGTTGAAATTGTCCTTCCTTCCTTTTTTTTTTTTTTTTTTTTTTTTAAGGAAAATANGAGGGGTGTTGAAAATTTCCTTCCTTTTTTTTTTTTTTTTTTTTTTTTTTTTTAAGGAAAATAGGTCAGCTATTAATAAGAACATCGCAGACAAATGTTTTTCATATTTAAAAAAAATCTGGAATTTGTTTGGTGAGATATTCTAGTGACATATTTTGCAGCAGAGCGGAATATAGTCAGCCGTTAGGAAAAACACTTTTTTTTTTTTTTTTGTTCCTCTGATTCTGTGAACAGCTTCATAAATTTCAAAAAGTTGAGGCCAATCTTAAGTCAGTGACCTTTTGTATCTAATATAACATATTATTTTTTAAAAATCTCCTGGCTTGCTCAAAGTTTAAGAGGGCTCTGAGGAACAAGCCCCTGTCTGTGAGATATTTGTCTCATTCACAGAGGGTAGGTACAAAATCAGGCAAAGAACTATCAGAACGTAATAATACTTTTATCATCAGAAACTAGAAATAATATTTGCCCAAGCTGCAGAGCACTACTAGTTACTGTACTAGTAACATCACCCTCTGTACTAGTTACATCACCTTTATCATATGTCACTAATCACATTTTTCTCATTCTTGAGGTATCCACTCTGAAAGGCTGCGGAGCTATGTGGGCACCAGCACTTGCAAGTAAAATTAATTCAGAACACTGGAGCATCTACTGAATGGATCCATCAGATCATTCTGCCTCCAGGAGTGGCCAAAAGCAAATACCAATGGAAGAGGGTAAGAAGCAGCAAGGAAAAGTGATATTTCCCCAGTGTATCCCAGCCCTTCATCATTCTCTCACCCTTTCATGAAAGCTATGCACTGAATACTTCAGTCATTCTATGACAAGATCAAAACCCATAAGTCTTAGACAACTCATTTTGGATATTCAGTTTTGGGAATACTTTCATTTTAATTTCTGTTTATATTGCCTTTATGTTAAGTAAGGATGATAATACTTCCTCATATCACATGGGTGGTATGAAAAGTAATTCAACGATCTCTGAGAAGTAGTAATGCCATCTGTTTGGATTTCTTCAAGGCATATGACATAGTCCCCCACAACATCCTTCTCTCTAAGTCAGAGAGATATGGATTCACTGGGTGGAATGTTTGGTGGGTAAGGAATTGTCTGGATGGTTGCATCCAGAGGGTAGTGGTCAATGGCTCAAGGTCCAGATGGAGATGGATAAGAAGTGATGTCCCTCAGGGGTCCATACTGGGACCAGTGATGTTTAATATTTTCATCAGTGATATAGACTGTGGTATTTGCTGCACCCGTAGCAAGTTTGCAGAGGACACTAAGCTGAGTGGTGCAGTTGGGATGTCATCTAGAGGGACCTGGACAAGCTGGAAAAGTGGGCTGAGGTGAACCTCATGAGGTACAACAAGGGCAAAAGCAAGGTCCTGCACCTGGGTTGGGGCAATCCTCAATAACAGTACAGGCTGGCAGATGATGTGATAGCAGCTCTGCAGGAAAGGACTTGGGGGTGCTGGTGGATAACAGGTGGACATGAGTTAACAATGTGCACTTGCAATCCAGAAGGCAAATCACATCCTAGGCTGCACCAAAAGAAGGGTGGCCAGCAGTTCAGGAGAGGTGATTCCACTCTGCTCTGGTGAGACCTCACCTGGGGTACTATGTCCATGTCTGGGGCCCTCAAAGCAAGAAGGGCATGGGTCTGCTGGAGCAGGCCCAGAGGGACACAATAATGATCAGAGCACCGCTTCTATGAATACAGACTTAAAGAGTCGGGGTTGTTCAGCATTGAGAAGAAAAGGCTCTGTGGAGACCTCACAACATCTTCCAGGTGAAGAGGGCCTACAAGACTGCTAAGGAGGGGCTCTTTACTAAAGCCTGCAGTGGTATAAAGAAGGGCAATGGTTTTAAACTAGAAAAGAGCAGATTTAGATGGGACATTAGGAATATATTCTTTACTATGAGGTGGTGGAACACTGGAACCGGCTGCACAGGGAGGTGGTGGAGGCTCCATCCCTGGAAACATTCAAGGTCAGGCCTGAGTTGCATTCATTCTCTGCACTCAGGGAAATAAAGACACTATGGAATCGTACAGGTAAACTCTTTATCAAATTATTAATGAACAGGACTAAAACAAGTTTCCTAAGTCAGTCATAATGTCATTTCCTTTGGTGCTTGACCCTTCAATCATAATGATGTGGATATGAGGTTACTGTACATGCATCTGTGCATGTTGGAAAGATTTCCTACATTCCCTAAACTCTTTTCTTTGCTATTGTTTTTTTCCATTTCTTTTTTTCAGCCTACACTAACACTATCAACAACCATTACAGGTAGACCATCAGAAACGTCAGGCTTCAAATGCAGTGTTGCATATTTGCTTTATACCCTTAAGTTTGCAGATGAACAATGGCATGTTCCATTTTGGTTATAATGCATGTTTGATTAACTTAATTTTCTGCAGACTTTGAGACCTGTGTAGCATCTCATTTATAGTCTCATTTTAATTAACTACTATTGCAATATAATTGTATTCTCTCTAAAATCTCTTGTGATCCTACATTGTCTTTGAATTTTCTGTCAGTCTTTGTAAGATCTCCATTGCATACAGGAATGTTGGATTCTGAAATCTAATGCTAATATTTTAGCTATTGGAAAATAAAGAACATATTAGGAGATGTAAAATTGCTATACATACTCTACCACTTCTGTTGTAGCAGTAGAATCATAGAATCATAGAATCAGTCAGGGTCGGAAGGGACCACAAGGATCATCTAGTTCCAACCCCCCTGCCATGGGCAGGGACACCTCACACTACATCAGGCTGACCAGAGCCTCATCCAGCCTGGCCTTAAACACTTCCAGGGTTGGGGTCCCAACCACCTCCCTGAACAACCCATTCCAGGCTCTCACCTCTCTNCAGACTGAACAGCCACAACTCTTTCAGTCTGTGAGTCTATGAGTTCTCAAGAACTATTCATAAATTATCTAGAAAAGGGGAAAAAAAAAATCAAGCCACTAGCTGCCACACAGAGAGCTAAGTTAAGCATGTCTCACCAAAGAAATGAGTCTTTCTCTATGGAGGAAAGTGGTAGTACACATATCAGTTTACATTCTTGTAACACAGCATTTTTTCCAGCATTAAACTCAGAAGCAGATTTGACGTAGTGGGTTGAAACAGGAAAAACCTCTTAAAAATCAGTGTGCTTTGTAAAACTAAACCCAAACATTCTCCCCACAAAGCAATACCAAAGTGTTTTGATCAGAGTTATAACTCAATCTGCCCCATGCAGCAGTATGTGGCTATAGAACTATCGACACATTCAAGGACAGCTCAGGCTTTTCTCATCCATTATAGACTTGTCCATAAGTGAATGACAGTTCTTGAGAATGAAGTTAGTGCTCCACTTTACATTAGCAATATAGGAGTGGAGCAGACTGATGGCTTGCTGTTGTGCACATCCATCCACCATTAGACCTGCTGAAACCACTCCTCTGCTGCCATTCTCCATCAGATGGAACAAAACATGTTGTCTTTCCTCACACTTGAGGCAAGCCCTTTCTATCACCATAGGATTACATGTTTAAATTACAAAAGCATTGCAAATGTTGATCAAATTGTAACTACTGAATTACATTTTCTTATGATGAATTATCAAAATCCCATATATTTGCAAGTAGAAAACAGACAAAACCAAACAAAACAAATAAAGGCAAAAAACCCCCACAGACAAACAAAAACCAACAAGAAAGTAAATAAAATGCATAAGGGTATCTTTTGAGTTACATTACTTCCTGTTTTCAGGAAAAAAATGTGTATGATTTGTTTTACTTTGCACAAAAAAAAAATGGTAACTTGATTCCAAAAGTCTATTTTCCTGATACTGATGTAATTACTTAAACTGGGAGAGGACATGACATAATAGTTCATGCCAACGAGGTGATTATGTCACTCTGGAAACACTATAAAATGTGCAGTCCAAAAGACCTAGAAGGAGAGATACTAGTATCTTGCACCAGTCTCTACAGCTGAAAAAAAACCTTTGTCTCCAGCTATTTTCCACTAACATCTGCTTATTTCATGCTCTGAAGTGTTCCCAGGAGAATCAACATTTTTTCCAAATAAAAAGTACTTTTCAAGCAGCTCTTTTCAGCAAAACTCAACTTGCAGATCCAAAGTTCTGCTAAGCTAATCACACATGTAGATGCGCAATCCATCATACTGTCTAGCCTACAATTGGAGCAGAACACAGTTAAAATCTTCAACCCTCAAGGAGAAATCTTAAGAAGACTTGGGGCCACTCTGGCAGCTGTGGGAGAGACACTGCTATTTTACTATGTAAGCTATAAGGAAATCCTTTGTTTCTTTCTTTTCTTTTCTTTTGCAGGAATGAAGTAGGACAAGAAGGTTACAAAAACCTGTTTTTTCACTAGATGAGTCATCCTGAGTGAATCATCCCCTTCTATGTTACCATTTCCCTACCTGCAAAACAAGTAATTCGTAAACTGCTAAGAGGTCTGGTCATAAATATATGAATATAAATCTTCTAAGAGCTAAAATTAGTATTTTGGGGAGTTGTAGTAAGAGAAGTAGAAATATCAATAGCACTGCTTTTTAAGAACATATCAATAGCTTAGAGAGGTTATAAATTTAGAAATGTGACTTCTTTTCCTCATAGGAAACACATGAAGGAATAGAAAGAATAGAAGAAAAGAAACACTTGCTTCTTTACTTGTTTTGGCACATTTACTTTTCAAAACCTTATAATTAAAAGTGGTGCAGAAGAAGACGCTAGGCCTGGTATTTCTGTAATAATTGGAAGCAAATGGAGAGAATAAAGACGAAGAGAAAAAATATCAACAAAAATTTATAGTAATAATTTTTTAAAAAAAGGTTTAGAAAATAAAAATCTTTTCAACATCAGTTTGTTGGTTTGTTGTTTTTGATTTTTTAAATAATTAACAAAAAAAAAAAGAAAAATAAGAAAAGACACTACTAATTATTGTGGCAGATGACACATTACTGAGGTGAGGTCTAAAGGAGAAAAACCTATCAGTGGCCAAACACCTACTAAACTGCCCAACCAGGACAGCACATGTGCCAGTGTCCCATCCCAGTAACCTGGCAGTCGGGGTTTAAGGAACCTGACAGTTCATGTTTTCCCATACTATTCTTTTTTTCTCACCCTCTCCAGCCATGGCTCTTTGCCAACAGGTGAGACCCTGCCCATCCATATGAAAGAGATGATCTTAAGCAGGATAGTTAAGCAGGCACTTTTTTCTTCTTTGAGAGTCAAGGCAATAAAGACAAGGAGTTCTGATATAAGCGAATTTTTAAGGAGTGAATGAAACAACATGTGTGAGACACCAGCACTGTTTATGCTAATAAACTGAAGTGTCAACATATGAGTGCAACTTGGAAACAATATGCATCAATTTGCAGAATATTCACGTGTTTGTACAGTTTCAGAGTTTTCTACAAGGATGCTTGAGGCTTGAAGCATGAAGCATTTGATTAGAACAAAACAAAATCCTCAAGGAGTATTTAAAGCAGTGAAGGCAGGAGGGGAAATATCTGCTTTTACTTCAGGAATTGAAGTTTATAGCATTACCTCACACCATAGAAAGGGAAGTAACCAATAATGGGGATATCTATGCATTTTTAATCTCCATGAACTATTACTTTACACAGTAATGTTTGCAATGGTCTCTATTTTCCATCCTTTATGGAAAGATGGATTTAATTTATTTTCCAAGCAGCTGCAATAAAGAATATTGCACAATATCTGACTCTACAAAGCTGAATTTCAGGAAATGGGGCCTTTTCGTTTGCTTCAATGAATAAATGTCTGAGGCTAATTTAGCTTCAAAAGGACAAGGAGGTAACTCTGAAACCAGATGCGTGTGCTGAGCAGTACAGAGAGAGTACAGCAATGTCAAAGAGGTTCAGAAGGCTACTCTCAAAATCATTGTTCATCAGGACTAGTATCAGAAAATGCATAACAGGGTAGAGAATATTCACACACTTAGAGAGGAAGAGCAGCAGACAAAGGTAGAATGGACCGGATGTGCATGGAGAAGGGGGAAGAAATATCCTGCAGACTCGTCCTTTATTGAACAGAAATATCGGTAGGAAAGAAAAAAAAATCTATTTACCAATACTTTTCATTAAACATTGAAGAAAATGGAATGTGCTTACAAGAAAAAGTACATTTCAAGAGCTGCTAGCCCTTAAATTTTCTTCTCCAGTTAAAACAGCTGCAGTGGATATTTAATTAATATTATAATTTTATTAGTTTATTTCAATAGTTTGTTCCAAGGACTCTTGAAAGTAACTGTAAAGTTACCATAAAGCAACTTTTCCCTTTGTTTAGCCATTATGGTTTTCCAACTGCCAATGAATATTTAAATTAAAATAAAACCTTGTTTTGAAGCAAAAGCCCAAACATTACCACGATTGTATCTGAAACAGAAAAATTAGAGAAGGCAGAGAGAGGAACTGGTCTACCTTAATGATAAAATGATGACAGTGTTTTTCTTGCAATTACTAGAAATTAGACAGAACTCCTACAAGTAAGCAATATGAAAATAATAATTTAGGTGACTGAGCAAAATGTTCTAAAGGGCTACTAGAACTGATAAATGCCTGCTTCCTACTCATCTAAAACCAGATAGTTAGACTAATATCATAAATGCAAGGTTATGTTTTACTGTTAAAATCAATAATTTTAAGAAATTTGCAGATGCACAACATCAGTAACAAAACCATAAGGTCAGTTTACTGGCAAAGTGGGGAATGTATTTCTGAGGTGAAAAGGTTGTTTGGACTAGATGAAAAGCTGTGATGGCTTTACAAAATGTCATTTCCTAGTTATTAATTTCCAGCCTCTTCCAAGAATGGAAATTCCAAGAAGAAAAATGCATTGTTTCACAACTGTGAATGCCCTGCTTGCCAAAAATGCAAATGTAATTGCTATCTGTGAAGCAAAGACGAATGATGGAACTGTTGATAAATATGAGCAAGCATTTCATGGAAACAGAGCTCTCTAGAGCCAAAAGTCACATTCATTTGGAAGGGCTATCTGTGCATGGTACCAAGAGAAACGTAGTCTTAAGAGATAAAATCCTTTTAACAAGTTATTGTGGCATTTGAGTTGCAATAATTGCTAAGACATTACTATGGCTGCTACCACCAATAGGGGTTCAAAGAATGGTTCCTATCATTTTTCCAGCTCAAATCTCTGGCTCTTAAAGAATGGAAAACATATGTCAGCAATTAAGTCAGTGCTACCAAGCATAAAAAATGGTGCCTGTGCCAATATTGACTGAGTCACTTTAGATGTTTTCTCAAATGTTCTGGAGCCTACATGGCACTGAACCGAAACAGTCATTTTGGTCATACTGAAACCTAGGCAAGCACAAATCTTTCCTTAATAGTATGGAATTCAGAGCAGACTGCACAGAGGTGACTATCATGGACAAGAGGGACATTAAAAGAAAGACCAGACACTGACTCGGCCAGTATTTCCCAGAGGATGAGTAAAAGAATAAACTTCTGCAAACTAGGCTGAAAAGGGCACAGCTTCAATATCACTGAGCCAGCCAGCATCATTTTCAGGCTCATTAGATGAAGGGCATCTGGACTGCT
Organism: Indicator maculatus; assembly: GCA_013399975.1. Classification (NCBI taxonomy): domain Eukaryota; kingdom Metazoa; phylum Chordata; class Aves; order Piciformes; family Indicatoridae; genus Indicator; species Indicator maculatus. Next base: position 51,916 of record VXBD01006503.1, read on the forward strand.
TGTTTGAGAACTGACACAGAAAAGGTTGAGTTTCCAAAAGGTAATTCATTACACAATTGTAGCAGCTAACACTGATCAACAGCAAGGTTTGAGCCTGGGGTCCCATTGGCTTTGATCCATGTGTTCTCTTAAACCATCCCTTACTCTGCACATCCTCTATTTCCACTTGAATGCTGTAATTGTTTTCCTCTGTCTATTACTTCATGATTCTTGTTTGATTTTATCACTCTGTGAATACAAATGAAAGATTGTTATCCCAGAGATTTCCTGTGATAACAGGTAAGAGCAGTAAGCAGCTTCAATGTCTTCAGGTTCTAAATAACTGATTTCAGAATCACAGAAGGTTAGAGGTTGGAAGGGACCTCAAGCGATCATGGAGTCCAACCCCCCTACCAAAAGCAGGATCACCTAGGGTAATCCACACAGGAATGCATCCAGGTAGGTTTTGAAAGTTTCCAGAAAAGAAGGCTCCACAAACTCTCTGGGCAGACTGTTCCAGTGCTCTGTCACCCTCACTGTAAAGAAGTTTCTCTTCATGTTGAGGTGAAATCTTCTATGTTCAAGTTTGTATTCATTGTTTTTTGTCTTATTACTGTGCACCACTGAAAAGAGCGTGGCCCCCTCCACTTGCCACACACCCTTCAGATATTTATAGACACTGATCAGATTCCCTCTTAGTCTTCTCAAGACTAAACAGCCCCAGGCATCTCAGTCTCTCTTCATAGGGGAGATGCTCAAGTCCCCAAATCATCCTTGTAGCTCTCTGTTGGATTCTCCAGCAGGTCCCTGTCTCTCTTGAACTGGGGAGCCCAAAACTGGAGACTGTGTGGTCTCACCAGGGCAGAGTCAAGGGGGAGAAGAATCTCCCTAGACCTGATGGACACACTTTTCTGGATGTACCCCAGGATACTGTTGGCTCTTGGCCACAAGAGCACGTTGTTGTTCCATGGGGAACTTGCTGTCCACCAGCATTCCAAGGTCTTTCTCCATGGAGCTGCTTTCCAGCTGGGCAGTTCCTAACCTGTACAGGTGCATGCTGCTATTCCTCCCCAGATGCAGGACCCTGCACTTATCTTTAACGAACTTCATGAGGTTTGCCTGCACCCCGCTCTCCAGGCTGTCCAGGTCATGTTGGATGGCTGCACTGTTTTGCAGCCCACCCTCAGTTTTGTATCATCAGCAAACTTGCTGAGGGTACCTCCAATCCCCTTATCCAGGTCATTAACAATGATATTGAACAAAACTGGGCCCAGTACCAATCCCTGGGGAACAGTACTGGCCACAGGCCTCCAAGCAGACTCTGTGCCACTGATGACAACCCTCTGAACTCTGTTGTTGAGCCAGTTTGCAATCCAGCCAGTGGACCAGTTGTCTATGCCACATTTCCTGAGCTTTTCTATGAAGATGTTATGGGAGACAGTATCAAAAGCCTTACTAAAGGCATATGGTATATGACTATACATATATATATTTACATATATTTTCTGAAGGTATATGACATCCACTGCGCTTCCTTCATCTACCCGTTTGGTCATAGTTTCCTAGAAGGATCAAGCAAGATCTCCCCTTGGTAAATCCATGTNGCCAGTGGACCAGTTGTCTATGCCACATTTCCTGAGCTTTTCTATGAAGATGTTATGGGAGACAGTATCAAAAGCCTTACTAAAGGCATATGGTATATGACTATACATATATATATTTACATATATTTTCTGAAGGTATATGACATCCACTGCGCTTCCTTCATCTACCCGTTTGGTCATAGTTTCCTAGAAGGATCAAGCAAGATCTCCCCTTGGTAAATCCATGTTGGCTACTCCTGATATCCTGCTCTGGTCCTGCTTTGGCAGGGAGTTGGAACGGATGATCTTTTGAGGTTCTTTCTAGTCCCTGACATTCTGTGATTTTGTGATCTTCCATGTGGTTAGAGATGACCTCCAGGATGAGCTGCTCCATCCTCTTTCCAGGGATGGAGGTGAGGTCTGTAGTTGCCTGGGTCTTCCTTGCCTTTTTTGAAGACTGGAGTGACATTTGCTTTCTTCCAGTCCTCAGGCACCTCTCTTGTCCTCCAGGACTTTTCAAAGATGATGGAGAGAGGCTCAGCAACAGTAACAGCAGCTCTCTCAGCACACGTGGATGCACCCCATTGGAGCCCATGGATTTGTGTTTTCTTCAGGTGGCACAAGTGATCTCTAACCTGGTCCTGACTGACCAGTGCAGTGTCCTCTTCCCTCTAGTCCTGCTCCCTTGCTTCCAGAGACTGGGGTTTCTGAGGGCTGGTCTTAGGAGTAAAGACCGAAGCAAAGAAGGCATTCAGCAACTCTGCCATCTCAGCATCCTCTGGTACCATATCTACCATGTCACTCAGTAGTGGGCCAACCCTTTGCCTGCTCTTCCTTTTGTCATTGATGTATTTGAAAAAACTCTTCAGGTTTTCTTTCAGCACTCTGGCAAGACTTAGTTCCAAGAGAGCCTTGACCTTTTTTGTCACATCTCTATATTCTCTGGCAATATTTCTATAATTCTCCCAACTGACCAGACATTTTTTCCACATATCGTAAACCTCCTTTTTCTTTTTTGAGTTTTTACATGAGCTTCCTGCTTATCCACGCAGGTCTCCTGCCTCCCTTACTTGATTTTTATTCTTTCAAGGGAATACACTTTTCTTGAGCTAGGAGGAGGTAATGTTTGAATATTAACCATCTCNAGGTTTTCTTTCACCACTCTGGCAAGACTTAGTTCCAAGAGAGCCTTGACCTTTTTTGTCACATCTCTATATTCTCTGGCAATATTTCTATAATTCTCCCAACTGACCAGACATTTTTTCCACATATCGTAAACCTCCTTTTTCTTTTTTGAGTTTTTACATGAGCTTCCTGCTTATCCACGCAGGTCTCCTGCCTCCCTTACTTGATTTTTATTCTTTCAAGGGAATACACTTTTCTTGAGCTAGGAGGAGGTAATGTTTGAATATTAACCATCTCTCTTGGGCCCCCCTTCCTTCTTGAGCCCTAACCCACTGGGTATTTCTAAGTAGAGTCTTGAAGAGGGCAAATTTAGCCCTCTTAAAGTCCAGGGTTGAAGTTTTACTTATCACACTGCTTTTTTGTCTAGTGACTTTAAACTCTAACATGTAGTCACTACAGCCAAGATTACCCCCAACCTTAACATCTACGACCTCTGTTATGAAGCTTACTAGTATGTTTTGAACTGCTAGTAACTTAAGGCAGACAAAAGTACCAAATAAGAACTTATAAATAATAAAAGGGAGAGAAGGTATAAATAATAAAAAGAGGGAGGTCTTTGGACACTCACTGTCTTCCAGAGCTAGTAGAGCTGCACTCAACAATAAGCAGTAATACTGAAACTTTTTGGAGGGGGATAGTTCAGTATTGGTTTTGGTATATGACGATCTGCTGAGAAGGGAAATTTTAAATCTCACATTTTAAGAGCCTGTTTTCTACAGTACAAGAAAAGAACTGAAAAGGATGATGTGTAATTAAAGTGGATCTACAATACTGAATACGTTGTTGACAAAACATGCTTTTTTGACAAAAAATGCTTACTATGCAAGACGTAGACCAAGGAGCAGCCAGAGTGACCTAAGCAGAATGCTTTTTTCCCTTGACACAAAAAAGGCACAAGTTTACTATATCATTTTCTGAATTCTACAGAGGTTTTTGTGAAATAAAGACAGAAAAGAAGTCAGGGAAACATCATTGTTTTCCATCCTGGAAAGAAATCTCAGTAGTTTCTGACACACATCCAATTCCTCTTTTCAGCCCTATTTTGTAGAAAGATCACAGTCAGATCTGGTTTAACTTCTTCAGAAATGAGAAAAAAAATGTCAAACAGTGGGTAGTAAAAAGTACATAAATCCAAAGAAATTCAAAGACCAACAGCCAAAATATGAACCAGAAAGGAAAAGCTATCCAAACCCAATAGTCTGATGCTATAATTAGCATTTCGTTAATTTATGACATAGAGTTTCTTTCATTTAAACAAACAGATTTGTTCCCAAGTAGACATGATGCCAGGAATGGCCTGAGCAGAGTCTATTTGAAACAGCAGCCTGTATTGCATGAATTGTTCAACATCCAGGTGGACGAACAAGTGGCAAGAGATAATTAGAGAAGTAAGAAATTAAATTATTACAGAGTTAGAGGATATTTCAAGTTTAGAATTCAATGTTGTTCAAAGACCAAAGTAATGCAAAATTGAAGGAGACATGAAGAAACTCTGAAACTCATTTGGAAGTATCAGCAACATCTCTCTCAATGTCCTGTTCAGCCTAGCTTCCTCACTGCAAAGTGCTTTTGAGCTGTACTTTACAGAAGTATGCTCAAGTGGAGCAGTCCTTTGACATTTTTAATTGCTTTCACATTACTGAACATGCTTAGAAGAAAACTTTCATTATAATGGAAAAGGGTGGAAGAGGAAACCTGATTCTCCAGCGTTGGCAAGGGATACCCTTCAGGGCCTTAGTTCCATTTCCAGCCTGAAAGAACACATGGCAATTTTTTTCCTTTTCCATTACTGAACTTCTTAAGGTAACTCTTTCTGTGTTTCTTTCCAGTAGCCACAAAAGTATGCAGGAATAGCAACAAAGGACTAATATGGCCTCCACTACTGAAAAATGTCTGCTGATGAGTATAACCAGAACATCTGCAGGCAGATGTACTGACGTTACTGTTCTTCTTTTGTAGCTTGACATTTTCACTTGCTGCAGTTTTTCATTTGTCATAAGTGAGTATGTTCCATTTGACCATTACTGAGTCTTTCAAAATTTAAAGAGTGGTCTGACAGTCTTACTTTTAAATGTTCATTTTCACTTTGTCAGCCATATTTGCTGACAACTGTTACTCAGTTTCAGACTCAACAGACTAAAAATGATGAAAAAAATGCCTACAGGAATTGGGTGAGATCTATCTAGTGTTTGTGAAACGGCATTTCAGTCTATCAGACATCCTTCCTCTGTATTTCCTTTTTCCCATGTACATTGTACCCCCCAAGCAGAGAAAGGCCTTATCATGCCATATTTATGCTAAGCATGAAAAGTAACTCGAGGTTGATGATTCTTCCCCTTTACTCTGCTCTGGTGAGACCTCACCTGAAATACTGCATCCATTTCTGGAGTCCCTATTACAAGAGGGATATGCACATGCTGCAACATGTCCAGGGAAGGATGATCAGACGGCTGGAGCACCTCTCCTATGAGGACAGACTGAAAGAGTTGGGGCTGTTCAGTCTGGAGAAGAGAAAGCTCCAAGGTGACCTTACTGTGGCCTTCCAGTATCTGAAGGGGACCTACAGGTAGTGATAGGACTAGGGGGAATGGAATAAAGCTGGAAGTGGGGAGATTCAGGCTGGAATTGAGGAAGAAGTTCTTCACCATGAGAGAGGTGAGAGCCTGGAATGGGTTGTCCAGGGAGGTGGTTGGGGCCCCATCCCTGGAGGTGTTTAAGGCCAGGCTGNNNATCCCTGGAAGTGTTTAAGGCCAGGCTGGATGAGGCTCTGGCCAGCCTGATGTAGTGTGAGGTGTCCCTGCCCATGGCAGGGGGGTTGGAACTAGATGATCCTTGTGGTCCCTTCCGACCCTGACTGATTCTATGATTCTAACTAAACACATGAATCAAGAATAAGAAGTAAATACACAAACCAAAAAAGATGGGGTTTATTTTCTAAAAGGTTGCTAACATAACTTGGTAAAGCATGAAAAAAATGATTGTTTATAGATCATGCAGAGATTTACAGCATGGAATTTCACAGTTGTCTGAATGTGGCTGTCCCCGAGGAGAGGACAACTGGAAGCACCTACCTGTGGTAGGATGTCACTCCTGCTATTTTGAATGGTCTGCTAGACCTACACCACTTCCTCTATCAATGATACAAGCATGGCTGATTATTCTTTAAAATAGGAAAATTTTATAAACCTGTAACATCTTTTTATCACCTTTGAAACTTTGAATTCAAATTTACAGCAGAAACATTCAGGTTGGAAAAGACCCTCAGGATCACCAAGTCATAGAATCATAGAATCAGTCAGGGTTGGAAAGACCACAAGGATCATCTAGTTCCAACCCTCCTGCCATGGGGGGTATAATCCTACTCTATGCTAAATTATATTCCCGAGCATGACATCCAAATGACCTTTAAACACATCCAGGGCTGGTGACTCACCACCTCCTCAGGCAGCACATTCCAGTGCCTGACCACTATTTTTGTGAATTTTTTTTTCCTAATGTCCAGCCTAACCCTACCCAGTTGTAGCTTAAGGCCATTCCCTCTTGTTCCATCTCTAATTACCTGGGAGAAGAGACCAGCATCAGCCTCTCCACAATGTCTTTTCAGGTAATTGTAGAGAGTGCTGAGGTCTCCCCTCAGCCTCCTCTTTTACAAACTAAGCAGCCCCAACTCCTTCAGCTGCTCTTCATAAGACTTATTTTCCAGGCCCTAAACAACCTTTTCTGTCATCATTAAATCTTCTATTTTTAAATGCGAGAGTTGAGAATTTCACATGACTATAAGGCTTGGGTTTATATAGAAATTACTAGAACTATGCTAAGTGGAAAATGCCAAGTGGAAGCACATGCATTTTTTATAAATGAAAAATTTGACTGGAACAAGAATTAAGATGGAAAAAGGAAACAGCATTTGCACATACAGTTTAATTCAGACACAGTGTAGTTGGGATGGCAGGAGATGATAGCAATAAGACTACAAACTGATAGACAAAGGAGGTAACTTACAGGAGTGTGATGCACTTCATTTGGTGATATGCACCATAAGGAGTGCAGACTATCACACTATGGCTTCTCACATTAAATATGAAGACATGTAACTTGGGAGGGCTAAATAATGTTTTTAGCACATGAGACACTTGGAAAAATAGGGAAATATAAAACCTGCAATTTATAGTATGCAACATAAAAAATATATCTATGCTCATCCACGAAAGCATATTTGTCCAAGTTTATAGGCATCATACATAAGAAGTGAAAAGAAAAAGATTAAGCTGTTTAGAACATAACTAGATTTATGATACAGCAATGAGGGTGCCAAATACTGCAGGAGATCTTGAACAAGGAAGGGTGAGAGCTGCAGTAGTACGATTATGCAATTGTTCAGATTGAGGCATATAAGTACCTTTTCTATCTGGAAGTTCTGTAGGCAAAACCTGAAACCCAGTGATTATTTCTTTTTAATTAAATAAAATTAAAATTACGAAAATAACTTTCTTTTTAATTAAATAAATTTCTTTTTAATTAAATAAAATTAAAATTATGAAAATAACTGCTTTGCTGCAGTCTCACAAAGGCAAATTTTCATGATATTCAAATGCGGAAGGCTAATTCAAATTCAGCTGGAAAAGAAATTTAAATGCAAATAAGCAGGACAGAAAAAGTTCAAAATAAAAAAAGTGGGGACATTAAAGTAAGCTAATTACAGAGTTGGACCCCGATAAGGCAAATCTATACGGGCACAACAAGAGTAAAACTGATACTGGTTAAGTCAAGGTAACCTCACATGTCAAATGACAGCACTGCTCACAAGCTTTAAATCACTGAACATGGAAATTTCTGACCCAATAAACATTATTCTGAATATAAAGCTCTAAGAAGGAATTTTATGTAACTCATCTTGTGCAGGGCATGCTTCAGGGCAGCACCAGTAGCAAGTGGCTGTGTTTTCTCCATATGCACGTCTTGGAAAGGGCTTCCTAAAACTGCTTGCCGGAATCTGCGCTGTTTGTGTGCATGGATGCTGGCAGCAGCCATGAGATGTGGCATGATGCTATGTGGAATTAGTTATTGGGTTCAGAAAGTAGCACAGCCATGTTACTGTGGCAGAGTGCTAACTGACCTGAGTACAGCATCATCTCACCAGCTCCCAGCACAGCACAGCTGTCACCAATATATGCAAGTCTGCCACGTGTTGTCTTGCATTGTGCATATGTATCATCCACATCCTGCCTCTTTGAAAGATTTTATGTGTACATGTTTTGGAACAATTTCTTTTAGGGTCTGAAAGAATTAGACATGGGAGTTTCCTCCAAAGGCTGAAAACTAAACAGTATAATGTCACCAAAACTGAAACTTTCCCCTTGAAAAAACATGTTATTAAAAGAAATTTAAGGATAAATTTCAGAATTACTGTCAATTACAATTATTGATTTTTTAAAAAAATCAAAATAACCCCCTCTTTTGTAGTCTGACATGACCTTTTATTCAAATAGTTAATTTGAATAATTTAATAAAGAATAATGGAACTACTGAAATGAAATTTTCCAACTGCTTTGTGCTGAATTTATTTTGAGATCTCTGACAAAAAATGCAGTTATTCATACTCCTAAAGCAATCCTCTTCCTTTTTTTTTAATACTCAACACAGAAAAAGAAAAGTCTTTCTTAAATATCTATAGAGAAAAGTATTTTTGACTTAGGGCATGAAGTTTTGAGTGTATTAGTGTGAAATAGCACCATCAGGTGCTGTTACAAAACTAGCAAATGAAACAGAGAACACATTTAAGTCATGAGTCACTCTGAGCTTCTTGAATGCTCAAAAATGCAGTCAGAGTAGTAGATAGCTTCGGCCATTTAGCTTCTAATGCTGTGCACTGTTCTGGCTTTTGTTTTGTGTGTTTTGTTTGTTTGGTTGGGGGTTTTTTTTGTACATAATAGGTTTGAAAATGTTACATAATTTTTAAAGAGAGAAAGAAGTATTTAAATGATCATATCATACTATAGTCATAACAGTAATGAGGTTGAGTCATTTGTGCTGCTGTTAGAATTGTGACATCACTGTTTGAAGACTTCATAGATGTGAATTTAGCACACTTTTGAGCACAAAGTTCTTTCCTGTAGAAAATGTTTTTTCCTGTAGAAAATTAAGGGATGTATCCTTCTTAGGTTTTCTTAAAAAGGTTGATGACCTATCCTGTGATCANACATACATTACCCAAGACATAAACACATCATGGTTTTTATACTGCAGTAAAATTATGCCTGCTCTTTTTCTTTGTACCTTGTTGATAATGCCCAATATGACATTAGCTTATTTGACTGCCATTTCAAGTTGAGTGAGTGATTTTGGGGCTTTTTTACTGTTTGTTTGTTGTTTTTTTTTCTTGACAATACAGTCTTCTAGCACGGTCTTGCCTTAGCATTGTTTTAGAGCAGAAGTACTAGACGTGCCAAAGTAAAATCCAATTACTTTAACACAAATATAAGAAGAGCTGCTGTCTTGAAATAATACATGTTTTTTCTAAACAAACAAAAAACCTTCAGAGCATGGCAAACTGAAAGGACACCTTATTGCTCTCTGCAACTGCTTGAAAGGAGGTTGTCATGAGGTGGAGGTGGGTGTTGATATCTTCTGCCTAACATCAACTAATAGGAAGAGATGAAATGGTCTCAAGTTACAGCAAGGGAGGTTTAGTTTGGATATTAGAATTAGATTTAGTAGAGGTAGGTAATGGTTGGACTTGATAATTTTAGAGGCCTTTTCCAACTGAAACAATTCTCTGATTCAGACCAAATAGCAAAGTTTGACTCCAGAGATACTCTCTTCCAAGATACATTAAGAAAAATATAGTGTCTTGTTTTTGGCTAGAACAGAGCTATTTTTCTTATATTCAAAGTGGCTTGTTTCTTAGTAGCAAGAATAATGATGTGTTTTGGATTCAGTGCTGATAATATACCGACGAGTTTAGTTCTTGCTGAGAAGCGAAGGACTTTCCAGCATTCCATGTTTTGCTACTGTGCAGGAGCACAAAAAGCTGGGAGGGGAATATGTGGAGGACAGCTGACCTAAAGTAGCCTAAATGATATTCCCTGTCATAGGGCACCATGCTCAGCATATAAATTGTGGGGAACTGACTGGGGAGCCAATCACTGTTCAGACATCACTCAGCAGATATTGAGCAACTGCTTTGTGCGTTACTTACCCTTTTCTTGAGTTCTATTTCTCTCTCTTTTTTGTTATATTACTTTAAGTTACTGTTATTATATACAGTATATTATACACAATGTATAATATGTATAATATATGATATCATTGTTATAATTGTTACTATTATATTTTAGTTATTAAACTGTTCTTATCTCAACCCTTGAGTATTGGGGGTTTTTTTTACTGTTTCTTACCCATCCCACTGGGAGGAGGGAGAAGTGAGGAGTGAGAGAGTGAGTGTTTAGCTGCTGGCTGAGGTTAAAGCACAACACATGGGTTATATTCTTTCCCCGTGGCGTTCAAACACATAATATAGTTCTGACACACTCACTTTAGTGTATAAACACCCTCTCTCAATTTCCCTGAGATAATGTCTTTACAGCACAATCTGTTCTCAACCCCTTCTCCTCATGCACATGTGTAGATTATCAACTTCTGAAGAGAGCTCCAATTATATGCAACTGGACCATGAGGATAGGAGAGATGAGGCACTTCAGTATCTGTCCCTAGTGTAATATAAGGGAAAGTGCAGCAAGCTTTATGGGGTGCTCACTTGACAGCTCAGACTGAATGACCATTTGCAGCTGGTTCAAGCTGGATAGGAGGTAGCCCAAGTATGAATCAGTGTTGAGATGCCTTGATAGAATTCCTTTCCCTTTTATTCCTTTCCATTATACTACGGCATTTTTTTCCAAAGGTGAGAGGCACCTTTCTTCCAGGACATTTTCCTGAGAAGCATAATTACAGTGTAAGACTAGACCATATCTCTTCTAGTAACATCACTCTCTCAGTGGACAGAAATACTTGCTTTCAGACTATGAGTTGCATCATGTATTTTAGATGTCTGCCTCAGGAGATGTGCTCTTGGTATCACTGATTTAATCAACAAAAGCACCACTGAATATAAGCAATACATATAAATGGAATCTAACTTGTATGTGGGCACCTGCAAGTGTGCACATTTAACCAGATTCTAATGAAACTAACTTATACTGAATACATACTTTAATATTTACTAGTTGTAATACTATTTTATATTATAAGGAGGGTATTCATATGAAACAAGTGAATTCCAATATGGAGTACAATGTTTAGGAACACAGCAGCAAGAGTAAAGCAACTGCTTAGGCTGAATTCAATACTGAAAGAAAAGACTGAGGGGGTCGTGGTCAACCTTTAAAAAACCCCATGAAGTTGGTGATAACATGAATCTTTCACCAAATGTCATAATGACAGAACTAAGGGACACAGTGAAACTAGTAGGGCATCAGTTTAAAACTGATAGTAAAGAATAGTAAAGATAGTAAAAAATAGTAAAGAAAGTGTTTTCCTACATTGTCAGAAGGCTGTGTGTATCAGTAAAAATGAAAGATTAGACAAATTCACGAGAAACAGATCCTTAGATGGATTCTAAAGGGAACAGCTAAAGACAAATCCTATAACATCCCTAATACAACACTAGGGGATGTTGGGGAATATGATGACAGAAACTGGAAAGGCTTTCATGTTCTCCTATTGGTGCAGGTAGAGACACAATATTAGGTTAAGTTAAGCACTGGTCAGGCTCTCTAAGAGATGTCTTACAATCCTTGATTGCCTCAAGATGCCTCACATTTAATTCACAAGAGAAAGTAGCATTTGCTTCCATTTAATTTTGTAAAAATAGCAGCTCAACATATCACACTATGGAAAAGAGAGTAACGATTACTGCGCAGGTGTCCTTACCAGCACTGGCACACAAAGTAAAAGCACAAATACCACCTCAAACTTCTGTGGTCACTATGATTTGAATCCGTAACGCTTATGAAAAACTGGTTTGCTAAATGAAGTCACCTACAAATGCCATCAAAGTCAGGTTTCATTCAGGAAAGGCCATCCCTAGCTGCAGGGTCTGTTCAGCATTCACAAATGCCTTAATTCTCCATATGATCTTTGGTCCCTTAGCATTCCCATGAATTTGGACACTGTGCAATTTACATTAAACTTCCCCAGTGGACTGTACTCACCATCTTCAACTACTAAAAGTGTAATTGAAAATTCTGTGAGGTCCCAACCCTCTTCTGATGAAGATTAGTTTCCTAAGCTATGACAAGAGGGGATTGGTAATATTTCTCAATAATGACAACAGGCACTTGCCTCACACAAACATCGCAATACCGGAGAGGAAAACAGATTAATTCAGTATGGAAATAAAAACCCTGAGCTATTCCACAGTCAACTGCTAAGCGCTATTAATGCTGTTAATACTATTCATGGTTACATCCACATACTGTTTTCTGCCCTGTGGACAAAGCCTCATTCAGGGAATACCCTGGTTTTACTCTTGGTCTCCCCAGAACTGGGATTCTCAGTCTGTAAGTCAGCAGTTAATTCAAATATTGGTGTGATGCCAATAACCTAGAGGTATACAACTCATTCAAGAGCATTTATTACATACATTAATCATCCTTATAATGCAATAGGCTTGCCACTAACCAAGGACTTGTTTTGGGATAGCCAGGCTCTAGGTGGTGTGACATAGCCACAGCTTCCTCCTGACAGACTTGGAAACCAGACGACTTCGTCATGCCCATAGCAGAGTTCCACTTTCTGCCACCTTTAGTTCAGGAAGCCTGTGCAGCTATCTGCTGGATTTTTTTATTCTGTCTTTAGCTCTTCTGCCCCTGAAACAACATTATCCACAGAAGATAATGCAAGATAATGCAAGAAAATGCAAGCATTTTCTCATCTCTGTAAAATAAAACTTTCATATAGAATCCCTGTTGTGGTCTAAGAGACTAGTTTTGTTCCACATACCTATGAACATGATACAGACTGAGAAAATCATACTTATCAACATCCTTCACCACTTTTCAACCTAGCAAAGGTCATGATTGATCAAAGACAATATCAACCACTTTTGGAATTAAATAAGAATAGATGCATTGTCAGACTGAATCACTGAAGGCCTCTCCTCTAAGAGGCACTGGGGAGGCTGGATGTGCCCTTTGCAGACAAGCCAATCCTAAATTCCAAAACCCAGGAAAACCTGAATTGGTGTATGTTACAAAAACTACATAAAGACAGAGGAAAGCCAACCCAGAAAGTAAACAGATAACTATCAACTCTAGACACACTACACAGAAAAGATTGCGGCAAAAAGCTGTTAACACTCTTGAAGCTTTTTAGTTCTTTGGACTATTTATCTGTATCATGAAAAACAAAGAAGTTCTAAAATCTGACAAGTCACATCTTTTCTGTTCAGTATGCCATTGTCCAACAACCATGGTGCTTGACTTGAGATCCATTCCTTACCTAAACTTCAAAAATTATAATCTAGTTCCTTTAAATTATTATTTTTTTAAGTTCAAACTTCTCCTTCATTACCAAAAAGAACACCAAAAGAAATATGACATTTTCTGTGGAACACTGATGGTGTATTTTCCAATTGCAAATAGTCAAGAAAGTGGAGTCATGTTCTCATTTAAATGTGCATACTTCTGTGTTTTTACCATACAGTGAGTTTCATTACTACCTTGTTATTTCTTCTGAAGAATAACAAGACAAATCAATCACCTTCACTGAAAAGTCTGTACTGTCTTTTATCCGTTCTAAACTATTCCTCAGGAATATTGTGATTCACAACCACATGATTTCACAATCACATTCTGAAGTCAAGAATGAGTAGGAATGAAGGGCAGAATTCAGCACCATTAATGTGACAGGAAACAGTCCTTAAATAAGTCACCTTCTTATTTCGCACTAGTGCCAACTATCTGCTTTTACTTCAGCCACTCTATGGTTGGGAGAAATTTTCCAAGGTGTGTAGAAAAATAAAGCTTGTCTACAAATCCTGCTGTCATGCTGGGCAGCCAGCCAGCCAGCCAGCCCCAAGAAACAACTTTGCAAAGGGAAGCCTCAGCACAGCCTGGGCTCACCTGCACCTCCTTGAAGCCAGCTGGTGCACTTCTGCATACTGCCCATGAGTGATACCTGTTTTTTGGGGGATGCTTCATAATACTGATACTGAAAAGAATATCATGCTTTTACCACATATCCTGAAGTTACTGCACCTTTTGGATAGGGGGTAAGTATGACTTCAGGGAACCAAGAGCAGAAGTTTCTCTGCCTTCACTGTAAGGAGCCTGGTTTCTGCTCTTCATGTGAATTTTGTCTGTATGGGAAACTGCAGTGCCAGGACATCCTGTGACATGTTAGTGTATTATCCATACTCCAGGACAACCCTGTCACTCAAATTGCTGTGCTCCCAGGACGCACAAACCTCTCTGTCACTTCCCAGATTCTTCCATCTTTCCTTCCCTTCAGTCAACCCTGCTCCTCCACCAGAGAACAGGATTGCTACATCAACAGATAATTACATGTTGTAGCTGTCCTCATCTCCTGACTTCATGATTTCTACGCATTACTTGTCCCTAAACACTTCAGTGCTATTTAATACTGTGGTGAAACTGTAGCATTCCTATTCTGCCCCACAGAACTGCAGGGAGAACTGCCAACCCACAGGGACAAGCTCACAGACTCCTGAGTCTGCTGAATAATAACATCAACCGAAGCCATACAGGTGATTTGGAAACCAGTCCTGCTCAAGCCTACCATGAACGTTGCTTGATTGGGCAGTATGGGCAGAGTGGGCTGGCCTGAGGTTCCACTGCCCCAGAGTCATCCAGGAGCTGGTCTCAATGAGGGGTGGCCTGGCTTTCATCTCCTTCTCTCTTCCCACTGTTTTCCTCTGATCTCTGCCTGGCGTTGATCCAGGCTGCCAGAGAACAACATGTACCTTTCCAGTCTCCAAGAATCTCCCTGAGAGCCACTTCTGAGCTCAGGTAGCGTTTCCAAATGCCAAGGTAACAGAGGACTCCCAGTTCAGAATCTGCAGTACAGGTATTCTCACCTACCAGATTAACATTGTAATTAAAGGCATTGGCAACAAAAGGGACCTACATAATATTTGGTTATCAAATCAGCCTGCAGGTATCAGCTATGAGGACTTTGAAATTTTTTTTTTGCTCCAAGAATCAATGGGAGCAGTCAAAAAAAGAATTAACTGAAAGGCAGAAGAATTAATCAGAAAGCTGCTGATATATTTGCACAGTTGCATGTAATAATTATAGTATGCTCTTAGCTTACTATCTTGGAAACACTCTGCAGAGCATAACACTTCAATATATATATAGTTCACCAACACAGTATTACTATATTACCTTTTAATAAAGATATAGAGCCATTACTTACTGCAATTAATTCAGGAATAAACTTCCCTATCAGTTTATGAGAACAACAGGGAGAGAACAACTAACTCAAGTAGTTTAGTTACTTAATTTTATTTTACTACAAAATCATTTTTGTAAAGGATTAACTAGAAAAAAAAGTACTGCTTTAATACTAGCTTTAATACTGCTTTAATACTGACATGGTTTTAATTCAGAACCAAGACTATTTGAAACAAAGTTTTTAATAGGCTAATATTCAATTAATGATGTATTTCCTCACAAAGAAATGTATTTAATTACCAGCCTATCCAACTCTAACACAGCAGTCATTTATTTCTAGATCAAGGCTATATTTTAAAATACATAATTTTATACCAGTTAATACAGCCCTGAACAATTAGTCTATTATGTGTTTAGTAAAGTTATGATGTTTTTATTAAAATTACACAGAGAGGAAAACAAATGTTAGAGATGTTAAAAGAGAAGAGGGAATTTACTTTGCATACCTAATAGAAATCTGTCCTGTCAGTGCCTATTAAGCTGTATAAAGCATAAAGTTCTCACAAGAAAAAAAAGAAAAAAAAAAAGAACTTTGCTGATTGCTAACTGATAAAATCTGCAATAAAATAATGCACACAGATTACTATTACAGGCTGCTCCTATGTCTCTGAGCCTCCGAGAGGAGGGGAAATGCAGGAAGCATAACAGCATAGTCTCACATATGCTACTATATAGACTGTGTCCTCCCAGGACACTTACGTCGCACATCTATTTATGCAGCAAAACGACCTAAGTGTCCCAAAATAGCTCAGGCAAACTATAGCTTCTTACTCTCCAGACTGGTAAGCTTTATATTATAATTTAATTCCTGAAATATATCTACTGAAGATTTTTAGAAAATGCAAGGACTGAACCTAATTACTAAATGGGAAAAACATTTGTAATGGGTTCTCATTTAAAAAATGCTACACACAATGCTGACAAGAAAAAGCTAAATATTTTTGTTTCATGCTGCTAATTGTGAAAGTCAGTAGCTGAACATCTTCAATAACCATGCAAAATCCACCAAGTCAAAATTAAAGCCTGGGACATGTCTGCATGTCATAATAGGAAGGGGAGCTTGAAAGAAACAAACCAAACACGTTACCACATAGCGTCAGCAGTCCTTAAGGAGCTGGTAGATCGGGATCTTGGCTTCATAACAATGCTCATTTCGAAAAATTCCTTCAGTAGTTCTAGCAGTCAAACATCAGTTGTCCTTACAAAGCTCATTTTCAGAATACTCAAAGTATTTTTTTCAACCTCTTGCTTTTTAAAGCCCTTGAAATCCGTCTCCTGTAGTAATCCAAGCTGTGGAGGAAGAATTCTAACACGCTGCAAGTCTTTCCTTTTTCACACTGAATTTACTCTAGCACTGGGCTGTTCGGAAATGACAGTGCTTTTCTCTCCTGTCTTGTATTGCTCTGGGAGGAACTAGTCTATTTTGAATCTATTCTCCCTGCAGGTCACATGGGAATGAAGGCAGCTGAAAGCAGTCTCTATCTCTTTCTTGCAGCTTGATAACAACAGGTTTAAAGGTCAATCACATTAAAAAAAAAAAAAAGAACAATACTGATGGATAATAAATGAAAGGAAAAGATGAATGTAAGTTACAGTAACATTAGTGAGCTTGCAATTTCCACTTAGAGATGTGCTAGATAAATTAGTCTGTAAAGAAAGGAATAGAGAGTTTCCCTTCCAAGTTAACTAAAAGCCTTACTTAGCAAAGTAATTCTTCCTTTTCTTTTTCTCCTAACAGTTGCCTAGGTGCTGTGAATAAATACTATTGTCTAACTTCACAAAACAGAAAGCTTTCCTTATCTGAAAGACATTCAAAACACTGTGGGGAAGTCAGGTAAAAATAAAATTCCTTGTTGACTGTTAAAGTCAAACACAGATACAGACAGCTATTGTTATAAATCACTGAAGGACAAAATGCCACAGTTAAAGAACTCTAATGTGACGTCCTCCCTACTGTACTGTAGAAACAAAACTCTTCCTGTTACAACAAATACATTAATAGCTATGCATTACTAAGAAACTTGCATTTATAATTTATGGACAAAAATTTATCATTAGAGTTAATTCTTTTTAGGAAATATTAGCGTAAGCAAATTTTGCAATTTCAGTGTTAGAAGATGAAAAAAACTCAGAGAGATGGATAGTGAATACATCATTTAAATAATGCATTTTGAACTTGCTCTGAAGTGTGATAGAACTATTTTTAAATTAAAAGAGCACAGTTACTGCTCAACAAGTTGCATTAATAATAGCCATTCCTTTGAACAATCTTTACAAGTGTTGCATGATAGTGCAGCTAGGTTAATAAGGAAAGCAAGCACCGAGAATCGTATTCATAAAATTTATATCGCCTGGAGAAATAAAAGGAAACTATGATTAAAAGGCTATGTATTAAAATATTTTTAAAAATCATCACATAAGAATGTGAGCAAAGTTCTCTAAAGCCTTTATACTTTATTTTATAACAGTACAATACCATGCATTGCCAACTGCACTGCATATCAACAGGAAAGACTCTTACTGCCCTGCAGGCTTGTGCCAGTCATATGCATATGAAGTACTCCACAACAGCAGGAGGAATGTTAAAAAGGTTTCCAGATAAGCATTCTGTTCTTCATGTTTTCTGCCACGTATCTTACAAACACTGCCAAGTCCTTAACACAGAACCTTGTGTAAGAGTCTTGTGGAATCATAAAACTTAAGCCCAAAGAGGCAAATATGTATCTGTGGTAATTTTAGCTCAAAGTGTGATAGAGTCATGGGACCTTTAGCGACAGTTGGGTCTGCCACTATGCAGGTCATATGTCTATAGAAGTGCATATATATCAGGCACTGTGTTGTGACACTTTTTTAAACAGAAAGTATAGGTTATGAAGGAAACAAAAAATTATATAAAATGGAGGTGCTGGGCTATTGCAGAATAGCTTCCCCCCCTTTTTTTTCTTCTTTTTTTCCTTATTATTTTATTTTGAGAAATGTCAACGTTATTCCACTATAAATTAATGCCCTTCTTTGGACATGCTCCAGCACCTCAATGTCCTTCTTGTAGTGAGGGGCCCAAAATGAACATAGTACTCAAGGTATGGGCTTACCATACAGGGGAACAACTGAATTACATTTCTAGTCCTGCTGGCTGTACAGTTTCTGATACAAGCTAGGATGCTGTTGGCCTTATTAGCCACTTGTGCACACTGCTGACTCATATTTGGCCATCTGTTGACCAATACCTCCAGGTCCTTTGCTGCCAGGCAGCTTTCCATCCACTCTTCCCCCAGCCTGTAGCAACACACGGGGTTGTTGTGACCGAAGTGCAGGACCCAGCACTTCACCTTGTTGAACTTTATACAACTGGCCTCTGTCCACTGACCTAGACTGTCCAGATCCCTCTGTAGCACCTTCCTCCCCTCAGGCAGATCAATATTCCTACTAAACTCAGTGCCTGTAAACCTACTGAGAGCACACTCAATCCTCTCATCCAAATCATTGATAAAGGTATTAAAGAGAACAGACCCTGGGTAACACCACTTTTGACCAGCTGCCAACTGGATTCACCACCACTTTTTGGGCCTGACCATTCAGCTGTTTTTTTACCCATGGAAGACTATGCCTGTCCAAGCCATAAGCAGCCAATTTTTCCTGTAGTATGCAGTGGGAAAATGGTGTCAAAGACATTACTAAAGTCCAGGTAAACAACATCCACAACTTTTCCTCATCCACTAAGCAGGTTGCCTGGTCATTGAAAAAGATCGGTCTTGTCAAGGAGGACCTGCTCTTCCTAAAGCTATGCTGTGCCTTACCATCTGGTTGTCCTGTATATGTAGAGATAGCACTCAGGATGATCTACTTTACAACCTTCTATGGCACTGATGCCAGACTGACAAGCCTGTAGTTTCCCAGATCCTCCTTCAGGTCCCTCTTTTATATGGGTGTAACATTTGCAAACTTCCAGTCAACTGGGAGCTTCACAACTACCCAGGACTGCTGATAAATGGTGAAAAGTGGCTTAGGAAGCACTTTTGCCATCCCCTTCAATTCCTTCAGGTGGATTCCATCCAGCTCCACAGACTTGTGTATGCCTAAGTGTCCAGGGGCGTTCTTGTGTTGTTTATAAATTGTAGATATATGTAAATATTGTATATTGTGTACACATTCATTGCATTTCATTTCTAGATTGCAGTTTTGCTTGTAAATACAGCTTCATTTGCTTCCACTGAGCTGGTCTGGCAATTTTATGTTGGGGGGGGTGTGTGTAATCTTCAACCCACCACACTACAGTATGTTATTAAATCCAATTTGCTAATATGTGAATTAAGTACAGTTTAATTATTATACTACACATTCATAAAAAAAAGATGTGCCTGGCTTTAAAAACCTATGTATAATATACATATTACGTAAATACAAGCATTTATTTGAGGCACGAAACAGGCAAGTGCAGCATCTGATTGGTACATAATTTGTACATAAAAAGTGGTATCCATTCTCCTTTTTAGAATAGTTTTTCTTTAAGTGGCAGGAATAAAGGCTCTCAAATTGAGTTCTTGTTGCTCTGTATCACAGATAAGACAAGTGTTTATTGCAAAAAGAAAATAAGGAACAAAGTATTTTAAATTAATTAAAATACTAAACTATAGAGCCATTCAGTAATGCTGAACACAACAACAACAAAAGCAACAGGAAAAAATATTTTTATCTGCATGTGTCCATCAGTTCAAGTTTTGCCTGCATAGTTAAGCTGGCTAAGGAAGAAAAGGCAAAGAAACAATTAAAGCACCAATAATAAAATATGTACAGGATTCAACCCACTTTGAGGATACCTGCTTGTTAGTTACTCATCTCCAAATTAGTAACTAATCGAATTAAGACAATGTTACACTGCATAAAATTGAAAATTAATCAGAACAAGCATGGCTAGGGAACAATGTGCGGGACTGACTGTTCTGCATCATGCTTGACAGCATCTTTGTACAGAAAACTTGCTTAAACATTCTGAGTTTTGGCTTCCTTGTTGTTTATAAAGCAGGGATAATGCACACCATGTTGCATCAAACAGCTGAAGATATGTAATAGGTGCCAGGTTATTACTGCTGTTATATACAAGCTCAAGAAATACATTCACAGTTTTACTTTTTAAGACTAAGTGAAAAGTCCCTGTAGTCTGATAAGACTTGAATTTAACATTTAAGTTAAACATGCAATGGTTGATATCACTTTTCTTGTTTACTGGGGTGAAAAATTCAGGAGTTTCTAGCACGTATTTATTGTTTCAGGCCACGCAGCGAAACAGGAAATGTATTGAGAGAATCCTGCAAGCCTAATAGCAAGCCTTAAAGTGTAAAGACTGGGCTCTTGATTCAAATACACTTTAGAAAATATAACAAGCTGCTGCTTCTTGTTGTGCAGTCTCAGTTTCATTGTAAATTTATTTCAGATAGTATTATTAAAGCACCTCTAGAAACTTGAACCTTATTCACTAAACTATCGCTAGCATTGCTCAGCTTAACTGCTGCATCTGGTCTTGTGCACACTTCTTTTCTTCATATGTGCTTCCCAGTTTACATCTTTACAAGAAATATAGTTTTCAATATATAAAGACTATGTGCTGAGATATGAACCCACACTTTCTACTCTCTAGGAGCACATACTCGTAACAGGAAACATTTTCTCACAAGCTAAGCACTATACCAGTTAGGTTTGCTAAACTGTAAGTTGCACAGCTGATTCTAGTTCATCTACAGCATTAGTTTATCTTCTTATGTCTTGTACTGCAGAACAAGACTGAAGGACAGAAAAGATTAACAAGACATTCTTACGCATGGGGATGGGTGGGCTGTGTGTGCTTGAGAGCTAGTAATGCAAATGTAGGTTCATAAAAGACATCTTTCAATAACCAGCACTAAGAGAATTAGAGATGAAAATTTTTGACCCATCAGAAGATTTTGCCACTGCTCATCACAGCAGGTCATTTAAAAAACATTCTATTGTAGGGTGTTAATGAAATGACAGGGAATTAAGCTCCATCATTCATTCTGAGGTAACAGCATATTCCCTTTTGACTGAAGTGACTCTATTAAAGAGAAGAAAAAGGCACACTTAACTGCCTTAGTAAAATAACTGGAAAATGCAGTTAATAATTACAGCTTAGGCACAGAAAGAGCATGAAAAAAACACAACATAGGTCATTAGTGTTTCCTTTCTATATTCATTTATGTTTAGCTGCCTGGATCAAGCTACCTGACGCATGAATAAATAGAATTTATTTGCTCAGTGATTACAGTGTAAATAAAACTACCTTGTGCTCTGCAAAGGCTCACACACGCAAAGCTGGTCATAGGTAGCACAGCAAAGAGGGTCTTATGTGAGGATACCCTATTCTGTTGTGATGCCTTGTCTGAAGATACTCATTCTTGGTACCCTTTGAAACTGCCAGGTGCTGCTGCCTGAGCTGTACCATGAGAAGCAAAATGAGGCACGTCTCAGCAAGAAACTTTCCTGTGTCTGCTCCTTCACAGCAAACCTAAGTTCCTGATATATGCTAGGCTTCAAACATGTCCCTCTGCCTTTACTCTGGCCCAATTTTAATTTACTTTGTTCAGTTATGCAATCGGAGATTAGCTAATTTATTACTAACTGACCACTGCTGGTCCGCACAGAATCTGTTGAATAAATAAAGCTTCATTGCCAGAGATAGGAGTTAGGACTCATACTGGATAAAAATGAATTAAATACTAGCCAAGCTAAAGCTGGGCAGCATGTCAAGCTTTTCTGCTGTTTTTAAAAATAAGACATTAAAAGTTCCCGCACATACTCAACCATGTGTATATATATATAAAATACATAATATATATACATATATGCAGTGTGTATTGTAAGAACATAATATTTTTTCCAGGTCTAAATACAATAATTACAGCATAATTACACTGTTAATGGGAAAATCTATCAATGTTTCCATCAAGTTACATTTTTGTCTATTTGTTTCACACAAACTTGGACTACAATTTCTTAGCCAAATAGCTGCATTAAAAATAAACATCGGTAGCTCATACTTGAGTCATGAGAGAGTTAAACAGTAGCTATGGTTTCCAAGTGCAATATGCCAGTCTTTGTCTAAATAAAGGTCAGGACTAACATTTTTACAAAAATTTCATTGAGTTGGTCTAGATAAAGTTACTGTTAACTACCAGGCTTTCTACTTTGAGAACAATGATACTTTTTTTTGATAAATCCTCTTTTATCACCATCTTGTTCAGAAGAATGCGATAGTTCTGCTGAATATCACTCAGAAGAGGCAGAGACATCTGGAAGGCACTTAAGAATTCCAGCAGAGCAAGACTATACATAAATTTCAAGTATCAAAAATGTATCAACATTTCAAGAAGAATTTATATATACATCCTGAAATTTTACAGATACACATAAAGCTGTCTGGCAGAAAAGGACCTGGTTGACAGATGTCTGAATATGAGCCAACAATGTGCCCATGTGGCCAAGAAAGCAAAAAGCATCGTGGCCTGTATCAGTAACAGTGTGACCAGCAGGAGCAGGGAAGTGATTGCCACCCTGTAATTAGCAATGGGGAGGCTCCACCCATATAACTGTGTTCGGTTTTGGGCCTCTCACTATAAGAAGGACTTTAAGTTGCTGGAGTATGTCCAGAGAAGGGCAATGAACCTAATGAAGTGTCTAGAAGACAAGTCTTAAGAGGAACAACTGAGGGAACTGGGATTGCTTAGTCTGGAGAAGGCTGAGAGGAGACTGTTGCTCTCTAAAACTACCTGAACATTATAGCAAGGGGGGGTTTGGTTTCTTCTCCCTACTATCAAGTGGCAAAACAAGAGGAAATGTCCTCAGATTGCACCAGGGGATATTTAGATCAGATATTAGAGAATCACAGAGTGTTATGTATGTTATATATTAGCAAAAAATTTCTTTATTGAAAGAGTAGTCAGGCATTGAAACAGGCTGCCTAGGGAAGTGGTGTAGTTACCATCTCTGGTGGTGCTAAAACAAAAAAAAAAAAAATAGACATTGTACTCCAGAACATGGTTTAGTGGGCATGGTGGTGTTGGGTTCCCAGCTGGACTTGATGATATTACAGGTCTCTTCCAAGCTTAATGATTACATTATTCTGCAAAATTTAAATGTGCTACCTAATCTTACATATTAAAACTTTTTTTTTCTATTTTATCTTGTGCAGAACAAAAATCTACCATTACTAACAAAACTGTATTCTTTAGCCACATATACTTTAAATTAACATCTCTTAGCAACAGTTTTGTATTTTTCCAAACAGCGAAGAAAACAACTTTTTACCATCAGTCTTCCTGAAAACAAATTTGAGGTGGGGAACTTACATCAGTGTAACAGTATAGATTTTTTTACAGAAGAGGAGAGGGAGTTCCCCCATATTCTTCACTTGAAACTTGGCATCCACAGCTATTGGACAGTGATCTGAATGAGTCAGACACAGATAAGACACGTGTTGATAGAATTACATCAGACATACATCTAAGTCCTTCAGAAAAATGTGAGGAAGTAAAATTAAATCTAAATTATTCATTATGTTTCCAAGCCTTTCTTGAATAGAAACTCTCTAGGGAATTTTTATCACAGAACATCCATTTGAATTTGTATAAAATTATCTAATCTTGTTCATTGCCTATTTGTTTTTGAGGGATGGAAAACACCACAGACCTAATTTTGCTGGTACAGGGAGAAGAAAGCAAGCAAGCAGAAGTATGAAATTTGCTTGAATTTTAACACAAAGTTGTCAAAACTGCAATTTAAAAAAAAAAAAGCACAGCTATCTGTTTAAAAATATGTCATCTTACTGGACAGCATTCTATGACCACAAATAAAGGTTCAATTGAGAGTGCATTATTTGCTGTGATTTACTCACTGAGACTTAAACAAGGCACAGTAAAAAAAGTTTTTTCACTAGCCCTGATCTGTTGTCAGATTTGGTTTCCTATTTAAACTGGTCAAGCTTGATAGTTACTTGCTGGGATAGTGTGTTTCCATGATTCACAAATCTGTTCCAAGACACAGATAACTGCTCTTCACAGCTGTCTGTCTTTCTATGGACTATGGCTGCCTGCCTATTTAAGATTAGATTTTGGGTGATTCAGCCTAAAAACTATAAGCTTCTATAAGACAGTTTTTGTTTTCCCTTCTTCACTCTTACTTGTAGCAGTTAAACTGCATGTTGATAAGATTCAATATTTTTCACTCCTAGAAATGTAAATTTCAAAATAGTCTCATATTTTGTCTCACATTTTATCATTTTGGATTGTGTGAGAGATGAACAACGTCAAGAAATCATCTCCCCATACCATAACAAATGCAGTGTCATGGTTTGAAAAGGTCACACTTCTGACCTGTCATCCTTTCCTCTCCAGGAGGCAGAAAAAAGTAAAGTAATCAAAAGGAATACATACATATATATACATATATATATATATGTATACATATACACAGACATATATACTTCAGTACTTAAAACTTATGTAAGACTCAAGACTTCTAAATACCTGGACATCTGGAAGGGGAAATACAGTGCATTCTCATGTTCACTAATTCTAAATTACTTCCCAAATTAGGATTAATTTATTAGTCCTATCAGAACTCTTTATTTCACTTTAGTCTGCTTGAAGCTTACCTGATTAGGCAGTGTGTCAGTCATAAAAAAAAAGGTATGTGGCAAAATAAATCTCAAAGAAACTAATAGCTACACTGACTCTTAAATGCTATCAGAGACAATGATAGCCAGAAACTTGCATGTTGCTGTGGATGTATAAACTGAGTAAAGTGGATGTAAGCACTTCAGTATTGTCAGTACAGTGCAACACTGAGCACAGACAATGCACATCTTTCCTCTTTGCCCTTCTGTGAGTAAAACAGATACTTTGTGTGTCATCAAATTCCTGAAAATATGTCATAGTTCAGCATATTATATGAGTTTCCATAAAGGCATATTTATATTTAGAACAGCAATCCTGAAACTAGCAAAGTTTTGATACTTAGCAAGTGTTTTCCTTTCACGTACTCTAATGATAGCAAATCAATATATAGCAAATCAATCCATTCACTTTTCTTGGTGCTCTCCTACAGTAGCTGATTAGTAAAGCTATCACTATTTTTAACCATTGAATACAATCCAGTTAATTTCCTTGCTGCTGTGTTAAAGGACAAGAGAACCTTTAATAAATACTAAATACTTCTCAATTTGATATAAAGTTTTACTTTGGAGAAATACAAAACTTTTCTCTCAACTGTTTTGTAAATAATAATTTAAAAAATAATTGAAAATAACTTTCCTCTAAATACATTCTCTTGTAGAGGAATATGATTTTTCAAATAACACAACTTTTGTCATGGCAGGTCTTTGAAGGCTTTTTTAGATTTACACATTCTTCATAAGAAGAGTTTGGACATGGACATGGACATGGACATGATTGTTACACACTTGTATTTCAGCTTTGGTGCCCAAATGAAACCTTTTCTTCTCATAGTTTTATCCTTCATCTTAACTGAAGCTAATTCTCTAGCACTCTGGTTTTGACATCTTTCTTATTCATTATCTCTTAAGCACCAGGTTTATTATGTTTGAAGGCTATTATGTAGCCTTATGTATTAAATTCTTATCTCATTTTACCTAGTCATGCTTCTCAAAACATTTTCTTGTATGTCCATAAAAGCAAAATGTTACAATTGAGCTTTAAATGAGCATTATCTCATGGGTTGTTCTGTCACATGGATAGCATTCACATTTATTCTTGCTACCCTAAAATGTTTTCAGTCTTGATCATTCATTTTGGCTGAATCAGCTTCCTACATGGTAAGAGCTGTGCTATCTATACCTCACTGGACTAGGCTGGTATCAACACTTCCTAGGCAAAAAAGACCCCATCAAATTCCACATCCCCTCAACTTTCTCTTTTAAATCAATCATCAAAACATGCTCTTCCAAAAATGGAATGGCCATGACAGGGAATGGTCATATCCAACAATGGCTAGAGAACAGAAATTTGAACTTCTATTTTGTACAAGCTTGAGTGAAATTCTAGGCTTGCTGGGTCATGGAAATGTTGCCACTTCAGTAAATCCAGAGCCATGTTGTGTACGTTTTATGGTGACCACCTCATGTCCAAATGGTTCTTCAAGATTCTATTTTCTGTTGCATCACGCTTCTCACAAAAATTATGAGTTCCTTGGAAGAGTATGTCTATGTCAAACTTTGATTTTCCTTCACATATTTCTGAAATTCGAGAATATTCATTGAGAATATGCCAGGAATAAATTAATTTTAAATTATGATTGTACTGCTGCTGATCACAGATAATTTAAAATTTGAGTACGTTTGGTGTTTTGCTTTGTATAAATAATGTCCTTGTGCTAACAGAGAAATTTCACAGAAATCTACAGTAAAAATACATCTAAACTGCTTAATCTGAGCAGCATGTATGAAAGAATGTGCTCACAATTGGTTGCTTTAGATACCATCTGTGCTGTATTTCGGTGTGTTTGCATGAAACCTAGAAAAACTATAGTCAGCCTTTTCATTGTACTGTCAGCATTTCACATGTAACTTTGAGAGGTGGTTTGTTTGGTTTCTGTTACATGTCCAAGGGAAGGTTAAAAAATAAAGCATACTGGGTTGCAAAGACCATTTGTATTTGGACAATTTGGACTTCTTTTTCTCTTTTAATTTCCACCTTAAATTACCTACAACAGTACATAGAAACACAAACTTTTCTAAGAATATGTGAAGGTTTGCATGGAATTAGAACTACAAATATTTTAATAGTAGAATTTTTTTTCCATTTATGTTCATACCTGATTTTGACAATTCAGAAAACTGTGTTATGTTTTATATTGCAAACATCATTAAAGATTGCTAGCAGCAGTAAATGTTAGATGTAGTCATTTCTTTTCAAATGTTCCAGGCTCACAGGCACATATTTCATAAAAATTATCTAGCCTGAGTCTAGCCTGAGCTAACATTCAAAACACACTGGCAGTTTTACAAATCTCAGCAAGAGGCACATTTCTGTCTCTGGAGTATGAAATTATAAAATGTTGAAAGTTATTTTTGCCATTGAAGTAACTTCTATATATGTAAATAAACTCAGTCCTGCAAAGTCATGTCCAGCTGATTTAGCACCCAGATAAAGCAACATCGAAGAGAAAAACTGGCTGGGATTTTATTGCCCTTTTGTTTTTCTCCATCGTGTTCTGTTATTTTGGACATGAGCACAAATAAATGATTCACTTTCGCCTTTTGCAACTGAGAAAAAAAAAGTCGTGCTATATAAAACATTTATCAGTTAGGACACCTCTCTTACAGAGGAAAGGATTAGCTACTAGGATGTTTTGCCAAAAATGTCCTCACTTAATACATATTGTGCTGATTGTGGTTGAAACCCTGTAATTTATTCAATGTTATTTTAAACTGCATTTAACAGTGTTAATTAGTTTGATAATTTTATAAACATCAGAAGCTTAGTTACCCCAGTCTTGTCCAAAGAAAGTCATCCTAACAGTGCATTGGAAGTTCTCCTAACACATGATTTGCATCTGCAAATCATTCAGGCCCTCAGCTGATTATTTGCTTTATGACCCTTGGTCAGATGGTTAGAAGAGTCATCATTCTAGAGAATGCTCTGGGTAGAAATCTTACATTGGAAATGCTTACACAGAAGGATATTGTAACAACTACTAATTCTGCCTATATTTTTTTTTTTCGGAAAGGCACCTAGGGAAAGTACTCAAGAATATTTTTAATCTTGAATAAATTTTCAACTATCTAGAGAAAAGAATAACCTAGAAACAGAAAAAACATTATCTAATTCAATTAAATGAGAAACCCATTTAAAAGCCACAGCTGTGAAAAATTTTGATTGCAGTCCTCAGCTTCACACTTCATAAAGGATTCACATCCTCTTGTCTGAGGATATGCATACTTTTTTATTAATACAGGATGGCCTAGACACACAATTCAAGTGAATAAAGCAGTAGGATCTGTGGCTGCCTTGCCTGGCACACACGTGTGAGAAGCCACACACCACTGGAGGCTGAGAGGTCTCTGGGAGGAAGCTGAGCTCCCAAGAACACTGGACACACATAGCACCTTCAGGTCAACTCATTCAGAACCTTGTTAGGGATGACCATATTACTGAAACATGTCAGCAGCTGTATGTAGCAAAACAGTGTCTGCTCTTATAAAAGAATAAGGATGTCAGAGAAGGATTGGTTTGGTTTTTTAAATAAAAACAGGGCAAGATCTGAGACTTTCCTTCTAGATCTGAATCCATGTTTTTGAGAATGAAGATACTACTAACGAAATCTATAGTACCACAAAACCAGAATTTAAATGTTTTAATTTTGTTAGTTTGTAATCAATGCAATACACATTTCCAGAGAAGTGAGATTTGCAGAAGATGTCTTTCAAAAAGTGACCTGGCAGGGCTAGAAAAGGTCTGTGTATTCAATACTTTCATCTAGATTTAAGATAGAGTAAACACAAGAATAATACGAATTAGAAGCAAATGCATTCTTAGTTTAATCTAATTCTGTTCATTATTTAGACCCAGAGAAAAAAGAAATTAAAATCCTGTACCTGAAGAAGAAAGGAATGATGGAAAGGAAACTAATAGAAGATCCATAGGCAGTAAAAAAGAGAGAAACAGAATAGAAGGTGGCCAGTGGGAGGGTGGGGGAAAGTAAACAAGTCCTCTATGGAATCTTTAGTTTAGTGTCCTGTAAAATGGCAAGTTTTAATTTCCAGGCTTGCCTTTTGACAGTACTGTTATTCTCTGTGGCACACTGAGGGATGAGAACCTATATGGTTGCCATTGTTTCTGACCTCCCTCCAGTACTACGGAATGATGATTCTAGGTTGCAGAACTTGTGTACTTTGACTCACACGGTTTCTATGACAACACCCAGATCATGGGATAAAGTATTGATGAGAAGCAGATGTGGGATCTACAGATTTTGGTATATCTGTTGTTAAAGATGTTGATTGTGGTGGCTTCAGAGATGTGTTTGCCTCCTTAGAACCACGTGTGGGCCTAAGAATTTTGCCTTTACAACTCAGTTAGTTCTTTCTGGTTTGGTTTCGTTTTCTGAGAATGCCATTTAAAATAGGCCTCCTTCAGCTCCATATGCTAAGATGGAGAAGGGATTAATGAAGCACAAAAGAAAATAAGGAAAAAAAAATGCATTGGAGCTTTAGAAAAACATGAGTTATTTCCCTGACACAAAGATCACTTCAACACTGGTGAGCAACTGAAATCTTAAGAAAAAAAAAGTCATTGAACACCAAGCTAGTTAAATTGCTTCTCTAAACCTTACAGCCTCTCCTACAAAACAGTCATCCTGTCATCCTTTACATATCCTGGGTTTAGTCTAGTTTTTAGTGTATGTAACATGATCTTTTGTCTTGCAAGATGTTGTTTTAACACTGACAGAAGTAATCTGGTTTCCCTAAATTGGAAAATATGACACATATTTTAAACAAATATGACTACTAACAAATGCCTCTACTAACAAACAAACAAACAAATCAACAAAGGCATTTAAAAATAAGGCCATAAACCCATGCCCCAAATATATGTTACTTCCTTTTCTTCAACTTAGATTTCAGATCTCCTTCCTGCCCTTGTTGTTTACCTTCTTATCCATACCTGGAAATAGTCGGGGATCTCTTTCAGGCTTAGCTGACAAGCTCAAGGACTAAGACCTGCTGCAGTAGACACACAAAAGCAATATTTAACTGTTCAATATATTTAGTCTACATGACAGGTCCTAGGTGTGCATCTGATTATTATAAATTCATGATTGATACTAAGACTTTCTTGCCACATTTCACAATATAACTTCAGCAAACATCTTTGTTACAGGAAAACATAAGGCATATAAAAAACAGCAGGAAACTGAGTGATTATTTACACTGATGGAGAGAAAAGTGCCACCCATAATATATTACGATACTTCTAAAAAAAGTTGGTTTGCAGGAAGAGTGAGTCAGAAATCTCACCTAACAAATATGGCCCTGTGTTTTTGTTTAAAAAAATGTGTTAACTATCACTAACAGACAAACAAACAAAACCAAACAAAATGAAATTAATTAACCGGGTCTGTAATTGGCTGAACAACTGGAGGCCCTCTTTATGTCTCAGGGTCATATTTTTGTCCATCTGTACTCTGCTGTCATTTTTGTCTCCCAAAGAATAAAAGCTAAAAATAGGAAGACATTCACATTCCCATGTTATTAATTTTAATCTTGTGGTAAATAATTCTGAAAATTTGTCGTAGTCCAGGGGTTTTTTTTCGTTTGTTTTAATTAATCTGAATTATTTATTATGGTATGTTACTTTCCTGACAGCCATCTCTGCAAGAAAAGTTCTCTTAGTTCCATTAACATGGTTTCACATGGACCTTGGAAAGCAATTTTCCATGTACATTTGCTGGTATAATTAGACAAGAAGTTGAACTCTCTCAACAATTTTTTTTTCCCCAGAGCATTATTTCACAACTTTTTACTTCTTTATGTATCACAAATCTCACAAAACATGCTAGTCGCCAAGTTGAACCAAATCAAACAGATGTCAAGAGCCAATTCCTGTAGATTTTCCCATGTACTTTGGTTTGTCTAACACATTGGAACACTAACAATGGTGTGCTGCAGAAGACTTTTCAAGAACTTGAGTGCATTTCACATTAAAAATAAAACATGTGATTTTTTTATCATATATTTAGCTTCTGTATAGTAGGATGAGGAATATTCAACATTGACTAACATCCTACATTTGCACTGCATTGTCTAGTTTAACTAGACCTCCAGGATTTTTCTCCTTATTTTCTTTTTTGTTTTGTTTTGGTTTGGTTTTTGTTTTGTTTTTGAGCGGAAAAATTAAGTACAAGTTCCGTATTTGAACTGCAAATGGAAAGCAGCAAAACCAAAACCACATAACTTCTGTACCACCCAATCTAATTTTCTATACCATCTCAGAAGGATTGAAGAATCAAATGCAAGGTTTCAAGGTGGTATTTTACATCACTGACTAGATCACTTAAAGGACCTATAGAAAAGATTTGGACAGTCTTTTTATCAGGGCCTGTTGTGACAGGACAAGGGGTGAAGTTTTTAAACTAAAAGAGGGGAGACAGACTAGATGAAAGGAGTTGCAAACCTTGTTTTGCTGAAGACAGGTATTACAGAGCAAAAGGCTCTAGGCAGCTGGAAACAATTTCAGTCCTTCAAAAAGGCAAAATAAAAGATTTTCACTGCAGCATTGTGGCACAGCTCTTTGCTTAGAGTAGTCGTATGTTACTATAGTACCTCACTTCTTTCACCTGCATGCTTTTCTTCCCCTAACAGTTCTTTCTCCTTTCCACTCCTTGCCTCATGTTTTCCCATCATGTAGTGAAATCAAAGTTGGATATTAAGCCTGTAAAATTTAATTCTGTAACTCACACACATTTTCTACAGTTGCCCAATATTTAATTTGAATCTCGCTGTCCACAAGTATGACAATGCTGCTGAGCAACTCAGCATTTGAAGATGAAAAAGAGTATCAGACTATTCTGACTTTTAGCTTAAAGTGATATTGACAAAGCCTAACCAAGTCACTAGACTATTAGAAACACAAATAATGTTCCTGCCAATTATGACAATAAGAGTTTTCCATAAATGTATCATGAAGAAAATATTGCCCTGCTAATGGTAAATCAACTCAGTGCTCTTAGGTATACATAGAGACACAACAAACAGAGGGAATGTAACTAAAGCAGGAAATTTGTCAGACATTAATGACAATAACATGGCAGAAATTCTGCAATGACGTCGGTTAAGGAACATGAACAGGGAAGGGCTATAGCAAAAAACAATCATTTAGGTTATCCATAAAAATATTTAATATAAAAATATTCTTAAAATAGATAAAATTTATTGAATTAAATAATAATAATAATTAAAAAAAAGAAGCAGCAGCAGCAAGCCCTTTCCCTTAAGCACACAGAGCCATAATGTCTTTCTAACAGTATACTCACACTTCACTTTCCTAAGCTATCCTGTATAAATGCAAAAGTGTTGCTCCTGCACTCAGGTTAGGGTAAGAGCTTTTGGACTTCAAAGGTAGATGCCTAAGAATGTTTTACATTGTTACCACAAACTGTTTTAAATTGCTTTACATTATTACCATAACTCCAGCAGCTATTTTGAGGGATGTGCCTTTGGCTGTAAACTCAAAGAGCTGGCATGAACAAGCACGTCTTACTGAAACAGTGTGTACTTGGAAACAGCTTTACTCTTACCCTTTTATAGTAACAGAGTGTTGAAATTGAATGGTGAATTCAGTGTTCCAGAACAAAAAAAAAGTATATGATACCAAAAGGAAATGTTATCTAAACTGTTTAATAGATTTATATCATACAGTAGTTACAACAAATTGCTAATAACATCCATTTCACAGGATTACAGAAACATTCAGGTTGGAAAAGACCCTCAGGATCACCAAGTCCAACTGATAACCCTACTCTACAAGGTTCACCCCTAAACCATAGCCCCAAACACCACATCCAAATGACCTTTAAACACATCCAGGGTTGGTGACTCAACCAACTAACTCCCTGGGCAGCCCATTCCAATGTCTGGCCACTCTTTCTGTGAAAAAAAATTTCCTAATGTCCAGTCTAAACCTAACCTACTTTATTGAAGTTAAGAAGCTGGCAAACTGCAACTCCATCAGACAGTTTTCCTCTGTAATAAATAACTTTCACTGACGTTCTCTGCCTGTTTTTCACCCTACCTCATTTAGACATACACTAGTTATTATAAACTATAATCAAAATGACAAGTGAATTTAAAGTGAATGGTCCAAATTTGAAACATCATCTTGGTAAGAGACCAACTGTTCCTTTGACAGAGTGAAGAGAGCACAAATTTAGCAAATCTTGCTTTCTTTTTGAAAAACACAGCACAGTTATTCCAGGATTGCCTGCTCCTTGCTCTTCAGCTTAAAATGGTCTCATTATACACATGGGAAATCTACACCTTGAAAGAAGATCAGGGAAGAAGAAGCTGTTGAGTTTTGAATGGTAATAGCCTTGGTGAATCCCATATAAAAACTTTCAACTTAGAAGTAAAAGGTGTCAGGCTTTTTGAGCAAACTCCTGTGATTCTCCAAGGCATAATTAAAAAAAGGTGGAGTTGATGGTACTATAACAAAATCAAGCAGAATATAGTCCAATAGTATAGTCCAATAAACTGTGATCAGTTTATTTAAATGGGGTAAAAGGGAGTAAACTCTTCTTGGCTTAGTAGCTGCCATGGACCACCTAAACCCTGGAACAAGGACCTCTCCTAATGAATATTTTGCCCCCTCACATTCTTCTCTGGTAAGCAGGACAGGCTAGCTTTATGGACACTAGCTTTCTTATGCCAGCTAGTACCAGTTCACCTGCTGGAAGGCTTGATGGGCAGTTTTATTTACTGTGTATACATAACCCAGGAAAACTGAGGGTCCTCATATGACACTAAACCCAGTCCATCTTGCATTTTCTGCTCTCTCACACCACACTACCTCAAAAAGAGCTTTCAGAACATATTTTTACAATAACATATACATTTTGACATTCAGAGTCAATAAGACAACTGTATTGTGGGATAATTATGTGATTGATGGACATTACCTGGATTGCTACAAGTTTCTGTTTCAAATCCATACAGATTTTCAGGCTAGTATTTAGTGTATTTAGGAGTCTAGACTGGAAAGTATGCATACCATAATTGAAATTTTTATGGTATCCCAGCAGTGGTAGACAAGCAGGAAGAACTGTGACAGCAAAACTTAACTCCTTAGTGGATCACAGAGGTACCTGTTTCTCTGAATATGAGGTTAAAATTTTGTCTTTGTCTTGAAACAGATGTTTAATAACATCACACTACATACATAGTGTCCTGAGTGGTTCAACCCTATATCTCTGAAGACATTCAAAACCCACCTGGACATGTTCCTGTGTCATTTACTCTAGATTATCCTGTTCTAACAAGGGGGTTGGACTAGAGGTATTCAGGGGTTCCTTCCAACTCTTACCATTCTGTGATTCTGTGATATGTTTTGCTACTTGTCCCAAGTATAAATTAGTATAGTATCTGTGTTATATCGTGAATATTCTTATCTATAGACAGTAAGTATTACTTGGCACTAAAAATTGCTTGTATTTGCACTGTGAAACCGTTCTGTCTAGAATTCCTTCTGGTTTTTTGTGATCCTGAGCAGTTTATCAGAAAACAGGTATTGTGCCTTATCAGAAATACAGGTATTATGCCAAATTTTGATAAGCCTCAAAATATGCCATGTTCCAATATACACTCTACTGTGTCATATGGAACAGAGCTTAAAGAGAGAGTGTGACCAAGAGTAAACATAGAAGACACAGTTTAAATTTACATGCTCATGAAGACTGCATGATTCCCTCATTAAAGGAACCATGTGGATGCTGGGATTAATGTAAGGACATTACATTATCTTTCTATTCTATTCAAAATAGAAAAATATCTGGAAAACTTAAGATTTTGTCTCAGAACAGAGAAATTATTAAGCATACATGCCAGATTAATGTAAACTTCTTCCTGATTCTTAGGTGCCAGTGACACTTTGGCTCAAGAACCCATCACTTCCAGATATCTCACAGTAAATTCACAGAACTGCTATATTCAGCAGTGTTTAGAAGAAACTTAAATTTTCTCCTCTGCTACCAGTAAAAGACTAACTCAGTGGATTTTACTGGTACTGTTTTACAGACATTACGCAGGTTTCAGATTATTGAAATTCTGACTGTTCCATCCCCAGTTCAGTGGAGCATAAACAACTTGGAAACATTTGGCTTAGCTTCCAAAGCATGAAATGAAACAGGTGAACGGTGTTGCTTATGACAGCTGACTTCCCTGCTCTTTCCATTTAGTGTTTACATTATTGTATCTATTGCATTTTATTATTTTATGAATAAGAAGAACAAAAAGCAAGGGAAAAAAAATATGCAGTTGGATGGTTACCTAGAAGATGGAACATCTTTCACACACTTAGGAAACTCAAAGGAATAGAAGAAAATATCCATAGAGTGACATACAAATCAAAGTAAAAAAATTGCATGATTTGTATGGTGTGCTACATGATGCTTCTGCCCTACACTAGAGCTGTCCAACCAGCAGATCTTCTCCATCTGAAATATCTCAACTGGCAGTTGTGAGTTCTACATTTTTGCCACATTTCAGTTTATCAAAAAGAAACCAGAACTTAAAATTGAACAAAAGAGAGTAGAGTGTTTATAATTTAAAAAAATCCAGCAAACTAACCAGAAAATGACCAACTGTGCTGTACTGTTCACTAGGCATGCACTCTCCTTGGAAGGGATGAAAGCTTTATCCATCCATCCATCCATCCATCCATCCATCCATCCATCCATCCATCCATCCATCCATCCATCCATTCATCCATCCATCCATCCATCTATCCATCCATCCATCCATCCACCCATCCTCCTTGTGCCCTGTACACCTAAAATGGTCACACAGAGAAGCAGAGAATTCACCATTTAAGACACTGGCAAACTCCTTGTTTTCTCTGTGCTTGAGAGGCTCCTCACAGCAGATCCAGTGTTGGCCAAATATAATTCTTGGCAAATCAAATGGAAATAAAGCAGTTGAAGTGTGAGCCTGCCCAAGTGCTTTTTCTATAGCGGTAGTACTTCTGTAGCAGCTTCTAACAAGAGCTGCATGTGTGGCCTGGGGAAGAAAAAGGTGTCTCCAGATGAAATGTCATAAGGAAACTGAAGTATCTGGTATGGTTCACTTCTCAGCACTGCAAAACTCATAGGATATATCTGAGTAACACGTGCATCTTCATCTGGAGTTATTTAGTTTGTTTTGTTTTGGTTTTTAGATATATATCTGGTTCTTTGCTTCAGTTACATCTGTTAGAACCAAGAAAATTTGAGGCCTCCCACTCTCTATATGGAGGCAATTATATTCCATTTAGTTTTGCTTTCTTCCATTTTAGGTTTCTTTACTAGATAAATAACTTCATCTGGTGTTAACAGGAGTTTATCTGATCCTGCTTGGGGGAGGCGAAACTCATACTTAGGCTCTTCTGTTGTTTGTTCTGCTATGTCATTTTGCTTTTACAACTTCAACAGAAATTTATATCAAAGCCTGTGAAATCTAAACCACTTAGAGCTCAGCTCTGACTGGAAATGTTCCAAAGATAAAATAAATAAAGTGAAGGCAAGTTCATGTGAACAAACAATAAAGTACGTACTGTGTATTCAGCTTCTTCCT
The DNA here is from genome assembly GCA_013399975.1 of Indicator maculatus. Classification (NCBI taxonomy): domain Eukaryota; kingdom Metazoa; phylum Chordata; class Aves; order Piciformes; family Indicatoridae; genus Indicator; species Indicator maculatus. The sequence goes on from VXBD01006503.1 coordinate 88,482, forward strand.
GGCAAACTTCTGATAGTTTGCTCACTTTATGGTAGAACATATACACACACTCACATGCATGTGTGCATACTGTATATATAATATGCACATATATAATGACCAATTGTATAAGTGAGTTCCTGGGAAGCATCTGTCTCCTATTGCTGAGATCCACAAATTTTATGGTTGCCTGGATTCTGGCAGCTTGCCTGAAGAGTAGGTTTCTAACCTCCTAACAAGTGAGGAATCCTGAAGAAGAGAGGCTATACATATACATAAAATGTAAATTACATTTTATATTTAATTGCCTTTTAAAATAAATAAACATTCTCCCTATAGAAAATTTATTAAAACTGCCATTTATTATGAGGGATTTTTTTCTCTTTTAAAAATGCAAAATTTCCAGTGAGACGGAAATTCTAACTCCTGCAATGATCTCTGCTGCCTTCGTGCAATATTGTATCTCGTAAACTTCTCTCAGAGAAAGAGAACAGGTAGACATGGAACAAAAGAGAAAGTACATAGTAATGGAACTAAGACGATTCCAACAGAGTTAAAAGCCACAGAATACCAAGTCTGGGTGGCACAGACACTCACATATTTAAGGGAATGTGAGGCTATATTGCTCATGACATCAAATTAATTTATTCACAAATCTGTGCAACTATATCCACTGAAATAGACTGTAAACAGGAAAATTTTGCAACAGAAGTTATTAAAGATGTATATCCATGGAAACAGGAATATTATAATTCATCTAGACCATGTGTTCTCTGTGTTTACTACTCATCACTCTGCCATAGAGAGATTATTGCAATAGGAAAAACGATTAAGAGATCTACACCATGGATATAATGGACACAAAAGTTTTCCACGTGAAAAAAAAAAAAAAACACTGAAAAGTGGAGATTTGTTGGAAAGGTGATGAGTAGAAATGTTATACAAATACCTAAGCCAACAACTAACCCTTTAGCAACACAAGGTCACAATGATACTCAAAACATTCCAAGGCAGAAGAGAACAGAATGAAGAAACTCTTGCTGATCACAGAGAGTTCAGCTGTGGAAGCAAGTGTCAAAGGATACTGTTGAAGCAAAAAAAAAATCAACTTTTTTAGTAAAAAATTACCAAAATTTGGTGTGAATAAATATAATACCCAGACTTGTTAGAGTAAGCAGTACACACAGTACCGAGTTCTGGAGATACATGGGGGACTATTGAAGATGCTGAACAGATTCTCCTCTGAGATTATACTGTAACCACAAATTCTCTCACTGTTCTTTCTTAAATGCTTGCTGCTGGCTGTTCTCACAGACCAGAGGTGGATTTACTGGCATGGACTACCCTTGTGATGAAATACAACAACTCTGTGTCTAAGGATACCAGACTGGTGTGCCAAACCTTTCTAGGTGGATAGAAGTCTCTTTTCTGATCCCTCCTCCTCTTAATTTTTTTTCTGGCCTCATGAAAAAAAAGTGCATTAGAGCCTTAAATTACCTTTGAACATACTGCAGAAGTTTTCAGCTAACACTGACATATTGCTTTCAGACAACTGAACATGACGAGACCTGTAGATCTTAGAGGCTTCTCAGGCTCAGAAATAAATTGTATTTATGATTTCAATTAAGAAATTCCAGATTTTCAATTTCCTTTCCAAGAAAATGAAACAAAATGAACCAAACCAAACCAAGGTCTGTTCAGATCCACAATGCACACAAACATGTTCTACAGTTGCACAAAAATAAACATTGATAGGCTAACCCTGTACCACTTTTCTTCTCGCTTAATGCAGTGTCTAGAAATTAATTACAGCTTGTTCGTGATATGTTCGGTATCAGATTGAATGACAGATCTATTTATAGTGCTCCTAGAATTTGTTATACATCAGGGAATTGCAAATCAGATAGTAGTGACATTAACATAAATATCTATGGACATCTGAATTTTATAACACAAACTGAGCACTTCCTGGTGCTTATGGTTAGTGTAATCTTTTTCTGTATCCCAAGGGATGTTAATGTCTGCTCCCAGCCTAATCTGGAAGGCCAGTTAGGTGTGGAGATTGTTTCGCAGCCACAAACAGCAAAGACTGACCTTTGATTTATTGTAAACCATGTCTAGCAAAACTAGACATCGTAATTTACTTGACTCTATATGAAGCACCATTTCCTGATGGTTATTCATACAGCTTTGTTAGAACTTTATAATAAAGTGGGGGTGAAAAAAACAACAGCTCGATAAAATACGCATAGATATACTTCAGTTTTCTGTTTATTTCACACTAACTTGAAAGGCAGCAGCAAGAACAAATCCCACAGAATATGCACTCAGTGTAAGTAGTTCAATGCAGCAATAAGAAATGCTGACAGAGTCAACTTGTCCTACTCACTTCACCTATCTGTGTGAGGATCAACCACAACTGGGAAACTTAAGCAGAAGCTGAAACTTCTGAACACATTATTTGTCTTTTGTTTCTCTTCTCTGTTTGGGACTTACAGACCAGGACACTTGACTTTCTGAGGTTTTAGGTGGTATAGAAACTTTTTATATTTAGTCATCATCAGGAACTCTCTAGGCAAGGATGTAAGTCTACACAAGACCAAGAGTCAAGCATGAGTCACTTGCACCTGCTTTCCTGCTGCTACTTAACCTGACCTTCAATATGCCTTAGCATTTTGCCACTTTTCCCAAGATTTCAATTAGCATAACCAAATGTCTGAATTGGATATAGTGATATTTTGTCATGAAGACTTGTCTAAAATAATTCTGACTCAGACACAAAACATTATTTTGATGGTAACATAGCATACTATAAGTTACAGAGTTTCTGAGAGGAATATGACATGTCATATGTATGACTCATAACACTCACTAGAAAAGTCAACATTTATGTATTCAAATATTTTATTTCCCAGACAATGAGAATAATTGCTCAAAAGGAACCACACTACTTCCAGTGTTGGGAGACTCTAATTCTTAATAAATAAAATAATGAACTTCAATCTGGTTTCTAATCTCATTTCATCACGTGGCTTATAAAATAGAATATTACACTCTGCTCACTAAGAAAGCTTCAAGATCATTCAGAAATCCCCTTAGAGAACAAATTCCTGAAAATTGCTGTTTGAGACAAGAGATTCCTCTTTCCAGCCCATCTCCTGCGAACTTATCTGGCTTGGAGCGCACTTGTCTGGCAGGAGGGAATCTGCCCCTACATGTATGAATGCTGTTAGCAGCTGAATGCAGAAGCGGTGTTGGCAATACCTTCAGCCACAAGACCGTTCCTCTAGTCCAAAGAAATAAGCCAGATGGTAGCCAAAGAATCAAAACAGGAAGAAAGCAGAGAAAGGAACAAAAGAAGTTCACAAGAAACAACAAAGAACCTTTCTTTCTTTCCTGATCACTGTTTCAGGAAGTGTATCTTCACAGATAACTTGACGAAGACATAGTTCTGACACTGCAATAATTTAACAAACTTACTGATTCTTTGATTATGCAACGCATTTTCTTGTTAGTGTCATTTCTCCATAACACTCCATTTACATTGGAGCCCCCAATCTCTACAAAATTATCTCCGCAAACGGGCTTTACTCAGCAGATTTTCACTCTTGAGTTATTCAGAAATCCTTCACTGTGAAAAAGAGACTTCATGATCATGCAGACAAACAGGACAATCCTGCAAAGAGCCTGTCATAAAGTCAGTGGAGATGAAGGTACTGAGCATCTAGCAGGATTGTGTGTCACATAACATGTTCTTACACATACATCTCAGTTATGTGCAGGAAATTTTTGTAAGTGCTTTAGTTCTTCTTCATTCATGTGTGACAGGGTTTAGAGGTCATGAAGAAGGCTTCCACAGAATGCCATCCATTTTTCAGAGGTGTCAGGAGGCTCTAAAAGGTAACTGTGCTACTATTGGGACTCAGTTTTTATGATCACATCTAGTGGCATTTTCCGGAGCAAAACTAATTGCATGAAACACACTTTCTGCCTGCGTTTCAGGAAATCAGGTGTGCTTGAGCTCAAAGTTTTAAAAATAAAAAATTAAAATAAATTAGGAAAAAAAAATAAAAGAAGTGAGCTTGTCTGCGAAGGTTTAAGAAAATAAGTATTTACAAATATTTTATTGATATTGGACTAGAAAAACATTCATCTTCCAGAGAGCAGGATGGACACCTCTCATGAAATCTCCCTCTTCTTTCTCCATGCTGCAAAACTATACTGAAATTATGAAATTGTTTGGTGGTCTCCTGAGTTTCCTTAGCTGTCAAATACTCACTCCTGGCCTTGGCTTTATATCTAGTACTGTAAATATTCACACTTCAGGTGTATAATGAATCATGAATCACCTCATGAAGTTTAATAAGCACAAGTGCAGGGTCCTACATCTGGGGAGAAAAACCATCAGGCACCAGTACAGGTTAGGGGCTGCCCTGATGGAAAGCAGCTCCACAGAGAAAGACCTTGGAGTGCTGGTGGACAGCAAGTTCTCCATGGAACAACAATGTGCCCTTGTGGCTAAGAGAGCCAATGGGAACCTAGGATGTGCCCTGCAGGTCTAGGGAAGTTCTTCTACTTCTCTATTCTGCCCTGGTGAGACCACACCTGCAATACTGTGTCCAGCGTTGGGCTCCCCAGTTCAAGAAAGACAGAGAACTGCTGGAGAGAATCCAACGGAGAGCCATGAGGATGATTAAGAGGCTTGATCATCTGCCCTATGGAGAGAGACAGATCCCTGGGGCTGATTAGTCTTGAGAAGACTGAGAGGGGATCTCATCGATGTGTATAAACAGCTGAGGGGTGGGTGTCAAGTGGAGGGGGCCAATGTCTTTTCAGTGGTTCACAGTGATAAGACAAGGAACAATGGGTTCAAACTTGAACATAGAAGATTTCACCTCAACATGAGGAGAAACTTCTTTACAGTGAGGGTGACAAAGCACTGGAACAGACTGCCCGGGGGGATTGTGGAGTCTCCTTCTCTGGAGACTTTCAAAACCCACCTGGATGCGTTCCTGTGCAGAATACCCTAAGTGGTCCTGCTCTGGCAGGGGGGTTGGACCTGATGATCTCTTGAGGTCCCTTCCAGCCTCTGATATACTGTGAGGCTGTGATACTCATAAATGAACCTCTCCCAGTTTTCTTCACCTGCATTCCTGGTTTTGTTCAGAATAATTTGCTGAGGCTTTAAGCTGTGGTCTATTTGATGATAATGGCACAGGAGGAGGAACCCCTAGGTGACTGCACTGCATTTCAGCTCTTTCCAGAAAAACTGTATTGTCTCCAGGCGCATTTTTTTTCCAACATTAGGGAAAACCAGCATTAGCCTGACTCTCCCATTGTCTTTTGAAATATGCAACCCCCAACATTTAGTTATCAGCAAAGAAACTCAAATCACTATTTGACTACAAGGATTCATCAAAATATCACAAAATCTCCCAGAAATGAAATACATAGATGAAAATATAATGGTCCATTTAATCAATAGATTCTGAGCATCCCACAGAGGAAACACTAATTTTTTACCAAAAAATGCAACAAAACAAAGTTTAAAATCACAGCCATCTTCACAATTTAAAGCAAGTGGAACAGCATGCTTTGCTAAACAATGTTCATCATGGAAAGCCTGGATGGTACTATCAGGTATTCAGTTTTAGAAACTAAAGCCTCTTGAGATCAGATGGTTGAGTGACGTGAGCAGAACTGTCAGTTGACATAAACAAGGTTATTAAATTACATAGGGACTGAGTACTGTAAAATTTTGTAGTAGATTTCTAAATATAACCTACAGTGTGAATGGAGCCATAGCAGTGACATAGCAATATGCATGTTAAAGATTTTTAATTTTGTCCTCAGTCAAAACTTACAGTTAAATTAAATTGTGGCAAGTACAAAAATGGCTGACAATAATACAAGTATGATATAGTTACTATAAAATTAAGTTCAGCCTCATGATAATTCTGTAAAGTTCCCCAAAACCAAACAGAATACTTTGTCTTTGAGTAGAGAAAATACATCCACATCCCTGAACTTTAGATGAAAGTTTTTTGCTGTTATCAAGAACTATAGGGACTATTTTCACTTGGTTAGATTGAAAAATTATAGACAATGTGCTATATTTATGTAAGTTAATCATCAAAGTAATCAGATCCTATATTAACATGCTACTTTTTAATTTTGTTTCTGAAACATTAATATGTTTGCAAAAGAAACAAATGGCTTTAAGAAAAAATAAAAAAATCCTCGATATCTTTATGAGAATATCAATTGAATTATATGATTTAGTTTTGAACTTTTAAAAACTATTGCATTTTGCTACTCCAATCCCTCTGTCTATTTTTTGGTTTGGGGTTTGTTTGTTTGTTTGTTTTTATTCATAAAACCAGCTCTCTCTATGATCAATCTAGCTTTTGCAAAAGAAAACTGTGAGCGAAGTTGGACTGTACCTAGGCTTTTTTTTTTCTATAGGCAGTGTTTGCTACCATAAGGAAAACACACGTGCAAATAAATGTGAGGGCTGCATCAATTAAAATTAAAAAGTCATTATGCTGTCTTTAAGATGATATGTGGTAAATTCTTCAATGCATTGCATGCAAATGGAAGGATCTTTTCTCAAGAATGTTATCTGAAAATTCATATGACATCTACTATAGATCAAAGCAAGGAAATTGGAAAATCATTATCAGTTCAACTGCAAAAAGGAGTACAATAAATAACTGGCTGCCTTGTCATTGGTATTTTTATAGAACAGTGAATGAAAAAATATAATCTCTCTTTTTCCCATAGGTTCTGTTTGCTTTTAAAATGTTGAACACAAAAATAATTTAAGAAATATGGTTTTCTGATTATGCAAAAGCACCTCCACTACAAATACTAATTCAAATTTGGTATGCTGTATCAGTGCATCATATTTATCATTTAATATATTTACGTATAAAAAGCACTGATAATATTTAGAGTTAGTATTTCTATAAGAATACTGGCATAAATGTTAATCTACTTTTTCTCTGGACTGGAGTGAAAAAAAAATAAAAATTACTATTTGCTTGGAAAATGCAGTCTTACAAACTTCCATGATCACTTATCCATAACATTTTCCAATTAAATAGAAATAATTACTATTTTCCTGGTAAACATGTCCAGCAAAGCCTTTATTAGCTCAACAGAGTCACGGTTAGTACAAGTCATATACAACTCTTTATATACTATAATCTTATAGAAGAATAAAAAAGAGCCACAGTTGCAGCTATTATCACTGTTAATTACACCATAAGCTATCAGAAGACCTACCTGTAGGACTTCAAAAAACAAAGCCTCATCTTATTTCTTGGAGATGGACGAGGGGTGTAGGTTCCAAGAGGATCCCACAGAAAGGCCATTGGCAAAGCTAATTCTACAGTCGTCTAAAAAATATATCACTGAGGGAAAGGAGGACAGTTGTGCTGGAGGTGCCCTGCACTGATCATGAAGCACTCGTAACTGTGTAAGGGAATGTCCCTTCCCTACGGTATGCTTTGGCAGAGATGTGGCTGGCTGAGAGCACAGGCTAGAAGGGATAACTGGGATTTCCTGCAGCGTAAGACCTGCCCTTTGCATGAACGTTTCCTATATTCAGGGCTCTTATCGCATTATTCAAGTGAGAACTCTTATGGCAAACTCTGGGGTACTTACAGCAGCCACTAAAGAGCACACAAGCTCAGAACTAAAGCAGACCAGAAACAGCCAATGCTCTGATTACTCACTGCTGCCCAGGCAAAGGCCTTCAAACTCTTAACAGTCTGTTTCAAGAATTTTTAGTATGGATTATAGTTGACCTATCTGTTTTGGCTGGCATCAGTCAGCTAAGGAATATGCAGGAAAAAAAACCCCAAACACTCAAAATCAACCACAGACCAAAAGCCACTATGTCCCCTAATGTGTCCTCTCTGGCACAGATAGGAGTTTGTAACCAGGGAGTAAAATTGCTATTGAAAACACGGCCATAAACCTCTCAATTGCCTCTTTGTTCAACTCTTAGTTCTCTTCAAGTGTGTCTTCCTTCCTCACAGTTTCTAAAGAGAATCAATTTATAACATTAAGCAGCTTTTCTGAAAGAGCTTAATCACCTATGAGAGATCAGCCACTCTAAGAGTACATCTCAGACTGGTAGCTAATTTGCAGGCCTCTTGGCAGCTTTTCTCAAAGACATTGCTCCTTGTACTGAATTACCAATACTGATTTTGAGAACTGAACTCAGTTCCCTGCTGCCTTGGATAATTCCGGTTTGGTGGCTGTTTTGGGGGTTTTGCTGGTTTGGTTTTGCTTGTTGTTTGTTTGTTTGCTGTTGTGTTGGGGTGAGTGTTTTTCTTTGTTTATTTTTAATTCAAGCCCAGACTCTTTTACACAATTGTTTTAGCTCAGTGCTAGTACTACTGAAGGTAAATAACTGCCTATGGTTTAATTCTGACATAAACTGAGGTTATGCCATCAAAGCCACCACAGTTCCTTTACCACCTCTGAATGGGGCTGTTCTCTAATTTGGGAAATCTTTCCATCAAAACTAACACACATATTTTTATTCATAGGAAAGGTGATGTAGGAGAAATTGAACAAGGTTAAAACACAAAGTTTAAAATTAAAATTTAGGATTACTCGGGGCTCTATTGGAAAAGGTCAGAGAATTAGAAAACTAAATTCCCAGAGCAAATTATTTCTGTCAATCAATTATCTGATGAACTAATTTCATTGTAAAACTTACAATAATAAACTACATGTTTCTGAAAAAAACATGTGGTATGTTTTGTTCTTTGAAAGAAATCCTGTTTTGTTTTTTTTTTAATACACTGATAAAGATACCACAGGCTCAAGTAACAATGAATCTCTTCACACCATGAAATAAGTTTTGAATATGTGGGATGCAGAGGTGAAATCACTGTTTTCAGGCCAGAAGTCACATTATTTTTGATCGGTTTAAGGAATACACTGTTTAATTAAATTATAATAATATAGCATCTAATTTTCATAGTAATAGAAATTTGATTATTCCAACAATAGCAGTAAGGTGCTCTCTTGAGTATCATGAGCTCTAGTCTTCTTCACAATCATAATATCATTAAAATTTGAGTGATTAACTGATCACTTTAAACATACCTGAATGGCAAAACTGTATGTGATCCTTGCCAAAGACTGTACTTCTCTTCTGGCAAGTAAAACCAAGGTAGGCTGCATTTTTATAATTACAAACTGCTTATTATGAGCTCTCTTCTCTCCTCCTTAGTGCCCTTCCCTTCACTAAAGCACTAAATCTGTTAATGCAGCCAATCACAATACGGTCATAGAAATAAGCTACTTACAAGATTACTATGGACTAAATTTATACCTTGATATCAAACGCACTTATTGTCATTATACAGTGACACGCAGTAGATCACTGTATCACAACACTGTATCACAACAACTGTATCACAAATCACAGGCTGTATGGACATTGAAGGAAACAAAGGAGCAAATAACTCTAGAATATGCCTTGACTTTTACAGATAAGTTGCTAGGCTCTTCCTGTTTTTTTTTTCCTTTTCATTCATACAAAAAGAAAATAATGTTTCTAGAAGCAGTCAAGAACATAAAGTGATCTGACATTGTTATTTGTAGGCAATGTTTTTATGAAAAAAAAATTGCTGAGTAGTGTGAGAAAGTGAGTTTTATATAAAAGAGGTAAAAATAAAAACTGCATCTTTAAACAGGGAATTAAACTGCAGGTAGAAAAAAGTAGATATTGGGACATCAGCTTCACACTCCTAGCTGCTCAGTAGCACCACTTATAGTATGCCATTACCTATTACTTCAAATTTACAGGAGCTACAGAGTGAATTATTACAGAAATATTTGTTTCACTGTTCTGCCAGATATGTAAACTTTAATTATTTTTAAATTTATTTTTTTAGAAAAGGTTTGCAAAAGTGAATAGTACAATAATATTTTTCATAGTTAAAAATGTGAAACTTAATAATGAATACACAAAATTATTTGAAATTAGACTTCTTTTTTTCAGTTGAAGTCACCTAAATGTAAAAGATCTTGGTAGTAAGCAGGCCTGTTGGTAAGCATAAATATCTTTATGGACTCAGTTCTTTTTTCCCTGAAGTATCCTGACACAATTTGGAACTCAAAGGGACAAGTTTTTTTCCCTAATTTCCTCTCAAAGTATTTAAAGTTCAATTAAGTCTTTTTAGGGGACTGTGGCCTGGGGGCTCCCCAGTGGTGGCAAGGGTGCTTTTGCAGAGATATCTACTTCACTCTGATTCAGCTTAATGCTTTGGGTCATACACTGCAAACACACTACAGTACTGGAATGTCTTATAGATCATGCTGTTCAACAGAGCACATGGCAGAAATATAGCCAGGACCTGAACACTATGACTTCTAACACAGTTTCTTTAAGTAACCTCCCTCTCATGCCTTGATCTTGTCAGTCAGATGCAACTTGTGACAAATTCCTAGGTCAGCATCATCAGCTGCATTTGACATGATATCCTGCGTGGCTGGTGAGAGGGACACTACATCAGCTGAGGGGCTACAACCCAACCAACCACCTCTTGAGCAACCTGGCAAAGTGTACAGGACCACTGGTTGCTGTTTTGACAGAGGAAGTAGTAATAGACATGGGGAACAGAAAAAAATACAACCACTTAGGCATAATACTTTGTGTGGGAAAACAACAGAAGGTTGGTGAGGAGGACTATAAACACGCTCAAATGTTTTGCAGATGTATCAGACTAACTGTTGTTTGGCCTTGTATTTTGGACAAGTAGAACATCTATGGATAACATCAGCCTGTGATAAAGATGGGGTATAGAATATGCTTGAGATTCCTGCCCTGGTATGGGCAAGATCAAAGCGCAGTGGTAAATTATGCCTTCAAATAGCAAGTTTGGTGATCCTCTAGTGTGGTCCAACTTCTGTGGTGCCTGCATTACTGCTTGTGGACTTCTGCGCAGGTGCTGCATTGGAGAACCTCTGGTTGGCAAGGAAACAAGAATAATTTACTCTTTTCATTTCATTGGTAGTTTTGTGGTGTTCTGTGTCCTACATATGTAACACCCTTTGCAAACTGTGGAAAGTAACAAGGGTTTCCTGTATGCTCCCTTCAGGCTCGTTTGGTGTACTGTGTCCAAAGCCTGTGTCCTGTGTATTCACCTATTGTATGCAGTGTTCTACTTTGACAGAAAAGGATCTTACAGTTACTATTGCAACAATACCAATATATGAACTTTGTTGTTTATTTCATGCTTACTTATCAACAACTGGAAACTCTGAAGGAGTTCAAACTGGGGTCATTGCAGAGGACATAATGGTTTACTTTAGAATACAGTATTTTACAGATGCTTCTCCCAGAGTTATTGCTTCTGCTCTCAAACACTGGATGATGGTTTAGTTGGACATATCCAAACAAAATGCCACTGAATATTACGTCGCTAAAATCAAATATTTACTCACTGTTTCAAAGCAGTGGCTTGCACAATTTGAATTCTAAACAGTTTAATAACATTTATGCACATTTTATTACAGACAAATTTTTCCAGCTTTTTTCCCCCACTCTTGTCATTATCAAGATAGGTATGTAAGATAACTGACAAAACAAGAATTAAACCACTTGACTAAATAAGATGCCAAAGTAGAGATCACTGATGAGAGGTTTTCTTCAGGGGTTGGTAATGGGACCAGTGCTAATGTCTTTTTCAGGGAAATGGACAGTGGGATTGATTGCACCCTCAGCAGTTTGCTGACACCACCAGTCTATGGTGTTGCCATGCTGGAGGGAAGGGATACCTTCATTAGGTTCAGCAAGGCCAAATGCAATATCCTGCTCATGGGCTGGGGCAATCCCAAGTATCAATACAGCCTGGAGGATGAATGGATTGAGAGCAGCCTAGTGGAAAAAACACGTGGGGACACCAGTGGATGAAAAGCTGGACATCAACCAACGATATGCACTTACAGTCCAGGAAGCTAGTTGCATTCTGGGCTGCATTACAAGAAAGACGGACAGCAGGTTGAGGAAGCTGAGTATACTCCTTTACTTTGCTCTCATGAAACCCAGCCTGAAGCACTGTGCTTAGCTCTGGGGCATCCAGTGTAACAAATACCTGATCAAGTAGGTCCAGAGAAGGGCCACAAACATGATCAGGAGCCTGGAACACCTGCCCCTGTGAACACAAGCTAAGAGTTGTGGTTGATCAGCTTTGAGAAGATAAGTCTCCAGGGAGACTTTATAGCAGCCTTCCAGTATTTAAAGGGGTTCTACAGGAAAAATAGAGAGAGTCTTTAATAAGGACTGCAGCGAAAGACAGATAATAATGTGTTCAATTAAACAATAAATAAAACAAAAAATATTACAAATTCTTTCACTGGGGACTAACTATGAAGAAAAAAGTATGTTCTGTCTATAATTTGTTCAGCTTGAATAAGATTCTACTCAGGACTGTTATCATTTCCCACTGCAAATTCTTTCTGATTATTACTTATCATCTCTTGTTGGGTTCAATGTTTAATTTTGCAACCCTTCTTTCAGTTAAAAAAAAAAAAAAGAAATCTGCTTTATATGTGGCTAAATGGGAGTATTTCTGTCAGTCCTTTTTACTTGGACAACAGTTTGGGGGTTGTAGAACTGATACTACTCTTGAGGTTTGAGCATTCAGAAGAATACTGTCTTGTAAGAATTTTTTTTGTGATTTGTAAAGAGTCTGTGTAGGCTGCAGCCCTACTGTTAAAACAGTAGCTTTATAGTGTTATATGTATCTTGTTATGTATAAATAATAAAAAGATATCTGTTCTACTACAGTTGTGAATTTCCAGGAGCAAAATTATCTCCAGATTCTTATAAAACCATTAATTTTATTTAAAATCAGAGTTCAAAATTTTCTAAAAGGAAGGCATACAAATGAGCACACACAAACACTCACACATTGATTCTGCAAAAAATAGAAAAACTCTGAACACATAATAAAATGTAAGTTTTACCATTTCAGCAACATTATAGTAATGTAATTTTTTGCTAGCACTAATTTTACACATTATAATATAACATGATTTGAGATGCATGTATGAAGGGTTTGTCTCATCAGCCATGGACTATTTGAGGTCTCTCATATACCTGTGTGGAAATTACTGTTAAATAGTGATGACTAATTTCATAGTGAGAAGAAGTTATGCACTCTTATCATTGCACTAATGCCATGCAATGAAGCAGAAATCGCTTGCTCAGAAAGTAAAATGAATATTTCTGGGCTGGAAGCAAACCGCATGGAGAGGTAAATGTATCTAAGATTAAAAAAAACCATGAAATCAAACTGATGAAGCAGGTCTGGAGGAGGGCCAGGAAGATGATCAGAGGAGCACTTTCCCTAAAGAGACAGCCTACAAGAGTTGGGGCTCTTCAGCCTGCAGAAAAAGCGGCTCTGGCGAGACCTCATAGAGGCCTTCTAGTACCTGAAAGGGACATACAACAAAGCCAGGAAGGGGTTTTCTACAAGGATTTGTAGTGATAGAACAAGAAGGAAAGGATTGAAGCTTGAGGAGAGCAGATTTGCACTGGATATTAGGAAGAAATTCTTTACAGTGAAAGTGGTGAAACACTGGAACAGGTTGCCCAGGGGTGTCATGGATGCCCCTTTCCCTGTTGATGTTCAAGGCCAGGTTGGATGAGGCTTCTGGTGGAGGGTGGAACTAAATCCTTAAAGTCCCTTCCAACCCAAACCATTCTATGAATCTATGAATTCTTTCCTAAAGCAGTAATATCACAGACAGGATGAGAGATGTAAAAAATGTACCAGGCTAAACAGATAGCTCTTTCATTAAACATGCATATGGACATTGCCTACTATAGATGACAGGCAGCCTCAGGAATGAAGTATCAGAATGATACTCAGCTCAGAAATAAGTTGGTTTAATCATGAAGGAAATGAAAGTGCTAGGCCAGTCAGGAATGTTAAGGCTATTGCAATTTGGCTAGTCAAGTTTATTTCAGGGTTTGCACAGAGACCTTCTACTGAGCAAGGCTGTTAATTAATTGGCAACTCCTGCAGCCTGTACAGGCAGACAGTATCATTGACAGAGAATTATATTTTCATCCATGGTCTTTACACAATCACTACCCACTGATCTGCAGCTTAAAGAGTTACAAACTACAACATTCTGTAAAAGCCAGTTGGAAGTACTGGTTTTAAAAAGCTATCCATATTAAATATGGTGGTGTTACAAATCCTCTTATTCCTGATAATTTTCCAATCGACTATATGGTTAAAATAATAATTAAAAAAATAATTATTTTACAAAACAAATAGATATTACCCTAATATATGTTATGACCAATATTTTTAAAGTAATTGCTTAAATAAAAACTCATCTGCTTATCTATTCTTTCAAGGGATGCTGATACTCTTCAAGGACAAATGGCATCTCAAGAATTACTGAGGAACCTAATTTTAGTACAAATGACATTGAAGAGCTCATGTAAACGATTACCAGGCACCTCTGACTCATGTTTAGGGCTGGCTTATTGAAAGGGGATTTCACAAATGAAATGTACATTTATCAAATTGCCTAGGAAAGCTTTCAGTTTTTCCTAGGGACATTAAATAACCCTCTGATTCCTCAAAGACCTGTCAGAGAATCATGAATTAGAGTAATTCCTTGTCCTGACCACTTCCAATCCTATGTTTTTACTGGGATTTCAAGAACTGTTTGGCAGGAATCCATTCTGCTTCTAGCTGACTGCAAGAGAAGCAGCATCACAACCTCTTAGGTCAGAGCTAATTTGATAAGTCCTCCCTTTGGACAAAGGAAAAAATGGGACAGCTTTGGACAGTACTGAAAAGTAGAAGAATCAAATTTATATACATTTTGATTGACTGCATTTACTGTTAACACATAAAAGAAATTCAGTTAGCATCATGTAGAGCATTAAGTGATCTCTTGTACAAATGGAAATAAAGATCCTATTTTTATGCCCAGGCACAAGAAGATAGGATTAACAGTGCCAGCAAGGCTTGGGAAATCTGAGTCTTAAAGGCTTTGCAACTCAGCTTTGCTTTTGTGACTGTTAAAAAGCATGTATCAACTCTCCTGATGCTTAGATAGACAAGCCAATCTTTCTTTCAAAGACAGCAGACATTTTCAAGTAAGTTCTTAAGTGGGGACATACGGGCTATGTACCAAAATCTTATTGAAAAGGAAGGAAACATTAGAAGGAAGGCTTTAAGGCTGGCCAGGATCCATTTCCTAATGATTTAGCAAACTCTGGTTCTGTTTTAGCCTCCATGAAAAAGATATCTTATGAAAATGCATAGAGTGGAAAAGCAGTCAACAAGGCAAACAAAACCACTCAAAAAACACAGGAGAGTTGACTGCAAGAAAAGAGTGAAGGTAGTTCTGGTGTCTAAAACACGTAAAGCTTTGCTTTAAGATGCAAGCTTCCCAGGAAGTGCCAAGGTTTTCCTGAATAAACTGACTAAACCAGCATAATATACATTTTGTATTCAAATAGAACCTCATTTGTGAAACTACTTATTAAATATCACTCTAACTATATATTTGATTGATTGTTATTTTGTTTTGGTTGTGTTTTTTTGTTTTGTTTTGTTTGTTTTCCCACCATCTTATTAAAAACCACATTCTCTATCTGGAAGTAAAAAAGCATTTTCTCATTTCATACAAATGGAAGCTGAGGTAGAAAACTTAGCTAATTGAATCTAAACTGAAAAGGAAATCAGTATCTGGACTAGGAGTGGAATCTTGCTTAACACGTGACTAACATAATCAAAAAATATGATAATATAAACTGCATCTTTAAACGGGGAATTAAACTGCAGGTAGAAAAAAATTTTTTTTTAATTATTATTCTTTTCTTCAGTATTTTTTTGCCCCATTTATTTTCTCCTTAAGTCTTTGAAAATTGAAAAAATGCTATTTATATTTTGTTCCTTCAGCGTTAGTGACTTACATTATACTAACACAAGAATTGCAATATAAGATGAAAAGGAGAGATTTTTAGTTTTATACTGAAAATACTATTTTAAAGTTTCTAATGTATATAGTATGGATTTGCTTATGGAACAATATGAAATAGAGGCAAGGCTTGGCTTTGCAAGTTACCCTAGAGCGGGTGACCCTGCTTAAGCAGACGGATTGGGCTTGAGGATTTCCAGAAGCGCCTTCAGTTCCGAGTGACTGATTCTGTGATGCTATAAACCAATTCAGCTTCCCACGGGTTTTGAAATCACAAAAGCATTAGCTTGCTTGCGAAGCGTTTCTCCCTCTGGAAACGTGCTTTCATGCCCTCTAGTGTTCAAAACAATAAAACCCGTCTGGCTCATTTTGATCAACTGCACCTGAAATAGTAACGCTTCCTCAACTAGGTCATTCCTCTGGTCTACAGAAATAGTTCAGGCTCTGATCACAACAGGGACAAACAGAACTGTTTGTTAGGTTAATTAACTTTTGGTAAGACGAAATAATATAGTAAGTTCAAAAATATAGTGGTTCAATGGTAGCAGCAGCCAGTAAATGGCAGAGCTACACTGAGACAGGTCTTTGTAAATGGCGTAACTTCTGTGCATCTTACAAGAGAAAACTTGTGAAGTGTGCAGTAAGGTGCCTATGGTTTTGGTGACTCACAACACACAAGGAATTTAAGTTGTAGTTCAGTGATTAACTACTGCAAATACTTCATTTGATAAATTTAAAATATATATATATATATGTACAAACATCTTCACAGAAATCACCAGTATACTTGAACAGGACTTAACACTCGCTAACATATTTTACTATGACCCAGAAAATGATAAATTCATACATATAGGAGTAAATGTTAAGCTGTAAATACCTGTACTGTTTTGAGAAGTATCACACTATAGATTTATTATTTTGCTTTGTAAAATCTGTTAAGGCATATTAATGTCCTAGTAAATGTTTCAAAACAATAATTCATACTTCCTGTTTTAATTAGAAAAAGTGCAATGGTAAGAAACCACATAAAGAAAAAATACCTAACATAGCTATCTTTGTCAAAAAATAGATCAGGAAAAAGTCCTTACTGACAGAAAAGGATTCTGGCATTTTGATCTAGGGTTCTTTAGCCTGTTTTATTCCTGTTCCTCCTTTCATTTCTCTTTGAATAACTAAACTGTATAATCACTGAAACAGCCACAACGAACTATAGACTCTTAATCTAGTACTTGCACCAAGTACCAGTCTGAAGAGGTACTCTTCAACTGACTAATTTAGTTAATATTTAACTATCTCAACCAGATTAGACCACACAGACAGAAGACAATCCTCATATGAAAACATAAACACATGAGGTTTACTAGTGTCTAGGAAATCTAAACACAGAGGTTCACTTCCTTTGAGCAGGAGGACATGAAAAAGGGACTCACAAACCGAGTTATCTGTTATGGAATCACATAAGAAGTTATGAAAAGCACCAGATTTACAACATTATCAAACATAAGACAGATTATATACGTGTAAACTCATTTATCCTAGACCAGAAAAGAGTTCATCCAGTGTAATGGCCAAATGTGGGTAACTTCCAAAGAGACTTTAAGAATAGACACAGTACATGACAATTCTTTCCCCCAATATACACCTAAACTTCAACAAATTGTGACTCAGAGATTCCAGAACCAAAGATAACCAGGCTTTGGATCAGGGTTTTTTTTTTTTTTTTGGTTGTTGGTTTGTTGTTTTTTTGGTGGTGGTGGTAGTTGGTTGGGTTTTGGTTTGTTTTTTAAATTTTCTTCATTTAAATTAGTGCTTGTTTCAAAATATTTGCTGAACTCCAGTTATACAGCAATATCTGGTTACAATGGTGTAATCCAAGTAAGTTTGCTAGCCTTATAAACAACCAAGACTAAGGTACACTCATTAAAACATTTTGCACAGATATACAAACAATATGAAACTGTCTCAGTATCTGAGTGCATGTATATGTAATTAGAAGGATTTATAAATGGAAGTGTAGAAGTGGACATTCCGTCCAGGCACCTAAACCACCTCCAATTCATGGATGACTAAAATGAAAGTACAATATATTTCACAGAGTGTATGTTAATATTTTTCACAGAGTTCTGTTCTCTGTGTTGGAAATACTTAGAAATGTGTTCATTATAGTGCTACTTAGAAAGATTTTGAAAGAATGTAATCTGATAGAGAGATCTGATTGATTTTCTCTGGGTTTTTGGAATATTGAATACAATTGTTCATATCCTAAACTTGCCTTTTTGTTCCTTTCACAGCAGATAAGTCATTCTTAGAAAAAAATTACCTGAACTATAATAAATGTGAGAAAAGCATCTGAATGTTTCACTAGAAATACTTTCAACAATCAAGAACTAACTGAAGTTTCAATGTACAATAACTTTTAAAAGAAGTATGCATCTGTGGTAAAAAGACCACAGCAGTATGTGGATTTTGGAGGAAATAAGTTCTCATCTTTCAGAACATTTACAATTCCTTTCACACCCAAAATGCCTTAGAAATATGTAGTGATTGAACACTGCACTGTGCTTGCGCTTCCTTTAAATCTGCAGACAGGCACAACAAAAGCACACAGACCAAGTTTGCAGATTAGATGACAACAACACACTACTTTTTTTTTTTTCTTCTCTTTAAATGGATTGTTCAGCTAGCTCTCACTAGATGTGTCCATATAATGAGCCCAATTGATCATCAAGCTACTTTGACATTATTGACTACCTGCTTGTTGACTGTAGTAGCTCCAACATCTGTCATATATGCATAGATCACATAGACAGTTGCCCTAACCTGGAGCAAGACTAATCCCTGGGTTCTTAAAGGATTAAATCCCTCAGAAAAAGGAGATTAGACATTTCTGAAGGGAGTAAAATGCCCAGATTACTTTAAAAATGTGAACTGTATACAACTTGAAAGTGAAATATTATTCCATTTCAGAAATGTGTAATTGTCAGGTAGGAACAGTAGGAAATACACCAAAGTAGATATGGTTTAAGCAACAGAGCTGACTTACACCTGCCTTTCCAAACAAACCATCTTAGTAGCTGATGCTGAAATATAACTGTTTTTCCTATAAACATTTGAATGTTGCGTTCACACATCTCTTCAATACTCCAAACCGCAAAGAACAATACTGGGACCATCTCCAATAGAGAACTCTCATATTAACCTCTCGTATTAATTAACTAATTTGGAATCAGTCTGCTGGTAATAGTTTGTGCTCATTAAGAAAGTATCAAAAGTTGGGTGCATTAAAAGTAAAAATGTAGCTCTCCAAGTTACCTCTTGGCACATGGTTTTTTGGTGTCTTTCACAAGGGCAGCTCTTTGTTGCTAGCTGCTCAGTTTCCCCATTCATTCACTGTTCTCACTCCACTGGCAAGACACATGCTATGCCTTTCCTGTTCCACCAAGGCAGCCAGCCCATCATTCCACCAGCCAGGACTGAGGCTTTAAACATACTTCAAATAAATTATTGAGAATTTCACTTACCATAAAAAAAAACCAGCAACAAAACAAACAAAAAATCCCAAACAAGTGAAAACCCTACCAAACAAAACAAATAGCAACAACAACAACAACAAAAAAAAAAAACCCTGTGATGTCTTTAAGGCTGTGCCTTTAACTTTTCTTCACAAAGTTCAAGCAGAAAAGTGAAAGAATGTAAATAAATCACTATTGGATGTAAGAAAGAGAAATAATGATTATCCTAAACACTTCCATTGGAAAAACAGAAATGTTTAAGAGTCAGTACTCAAAACAAAGTACAGGCAGTCTCTCAGTCTGTCNGTATATGCATTCCACTATAGATTGTAGTTTTGCATGTAAAATACAGCTTCATTTGCTTCTGAACTGAGCTAGTCTGGAGTTATTAATATGGGAGGAGAATTTCAGCCCACCACACTACAACAAAAACCCCGAAAAAAACCCTCAAACAAATGGAAAACAGAAAATAAAAATACCAATCAACCAATTAAAAAAAAAACCACAACCAATCAAACAAACAAAAAAAACCAATAAAACCACACCTGCTCACTAGAACATTTTAATTTCTTTTTTCTAAGTTAATAGTGTTTGATAATGAAAACAGGAATAAGAACTACCATCATTCACCACATTATGCAATTGCAAGGCAGAGACTGTCTGTAAAGAAATTAGATAAAACTGTGTATCCATAATGGAGATTTGTTTTCACACGAACATGTGAACAAGAGACTTGTATGAACATAGTTTGTGTTCCCCAAATGTTAGAGTAGAAAATAGAAGCAGAATTAGGAGAAGGATACCACCAGAATTTCTTTTCCTTCTTTTCAGAAAGAAAACATGAGAAAGCATGAATGAGCATCATGTGGGGAAATGGATGGGTAGCACGCATTTCATGAATGGATAAACATAATTGATGCACTGGGTAACCTTTGTAGAAAAACTACTAGCATAGTGCCTTTTTCACATTATGTTCCAGGTTATAAAAACAGACCAAATGCATGATGCTTTTCCTTACTGGCAGAACAAAATGTGACTTTATATTAAACATATTTGTTTCTTAGTTTCACAAATGAAGGTATATAGAATATAGTATGCTTGTTGAAGCAGATAAATAATGCACTCTTGTTCACAAGGAGTAGAGCAAGGCTCTTTCATAAGAAGCTGAGGCATTAGAGAAGAGCATAGTACCATCCATGAAGCCAGATGCATCTATGTGAACTTTTGAATTTGTAGAAGTTTTAACTAAATCCATGGGAGCATTGAAGATAAGCACTTCACATGGAATGTCATACAACTCTGAGAAAACAAAAAAATGACGACAACCAACCAACCAAAAAACCCCACAAAATGTAAAGACAGAAATCTACCAGAAAAAAAAT
>VXBD01006505.1:6231-56138 GCA_013399975.1 Indicator maculatus
CTGCTCTGGCGGGGGGGGGTTGGACCTGATGGTCTCTTGAGGTCCCCTCCAACCTCCAATATACTGTGATACTGTGATACTGTGATACTGTGACTGTGCCTCCTGGCACTCCAATAAGCATTTGAAAACTGTGTGGGATTCACAGGGCCTTGCCTTTGAAAAATGAAACTGCACCAGAGGTCATGCATCCTTTTGTTCTTCTCTTGACTGCAGGATTTCTCCCTCAGACCAATTTTGTTCAAAGAACTGGTGAGAGTCAGTTTCAAGCAAGAAGGTGCTTCTTCTGTTAGTGCTCAGAAGCACTGACTGAAGTTGGTGGTGGTAATAATGCATTTGCATTTCTTGTTCTCCTGTCATCTGCTTGCAGATGTGCACTCTACCCCAGGGCAATGCAATCAACCTTTGGGTCTAAGAAGTTGGTGAGGGACCACAAGGAGAACAAAACACAGGTTCAACTTTCAGACCAGCTTGGGTCTGATTTATCTCAACTGACATCACCCATCTGCAAGTCAGTCTCTCTTTTCTGGCAATGAAAAGAGGCACTTCCAATTACCCACTCCAAAAAGAAAGGAGTGAATCAACTGGTGCCCATCTCTGCTTGGCTTAGACACTTACCTCAGAGGAACTGCCTGGAGTTTTGGTAGCTACACTCACATGAGAGGAAACCAGGAGATGGTGGCCGTGGAGAGCTGTCAGGGCTGTGATTTACAAATGCCTAATTCAAAACACTCCAGTGCAGAGTACAGGGCTTAAGAGTCTTGGAGAAAACAGACTATAAACAGTCTGAGGTGGGCTCAGCCCTGTGTCACAAAGTAGCTGGGATGGCAAAAAGCTGCAAAGACTTTACACAAGAAGTCTGCTTGCTCCAGAAGCATACACAGCTAAATGAGGGACCAGAGAGATGTGAGCAATCAGCAGTATTCTGTCCCTCATTTAATCAAGACAGCAGGGTTTGCTCTGGGCTGAAATGAAATCAATTTTCAGATGAAAAACTGTTAGAATTAAATTTCTACTAAACATTTCACCAGTGTCTTATTTCCACAGAGATTTTAGTTTAGTGTTGCAAAAAACTTATGAACAAGTACACGATTATTCCAGGTGATGACTAACATATTTTGATTCAGAAATGCTGTTGAGGTGCTGCACACAGCCCAGTTTCCTCATGTTCCTGTGCTTCAATAACAGTGAAGCCACCAGCCAGAAACCTTTTTTTCATGAGGTGATGCAGCTGAGTGATCTTCATACCACCCCCGTGGAGGCATGACGATTGATTCCAACAGACACAGTCACACCACACAGCCAAAGAGGAAGTGTGACACATCTGAACTACCTTGCTCACTAGATAGCACCTCACAACTGAAGTATTTCAAGTTTTTTCTCAAAAATACAATTAACATATAGTGTGAACTGGGGTGCATTAAGAGGAGTGTGTCCAGCAGAGCCAGGGAGGTTCTCCTCCCCCTCTACTCTGCCCTGGTGAGACCTCACCTGGAATATTGCATCCAGTTCTGGGCTCCCCAGTTCAAGAGGGACAGGGATCTACTTGAGAGAGTCCAAGGGAGGGCTACCAGGATGATGGAGGGACTGGAGCACTGCCTGATGAGGAGAGGCTGAGAGCCCTGGGGCTGTCTAGTCTGGAGAGGAGAAGACTGAGAGGGGATCTAGTAAATTTAATGAATGTTTATAAATATCTGAGGGCTGGGGGTCAAGAAGGAGGGGACAGGCTCTGCTCAGTTGCACCCTGTGATAGGACAAGGGGCAATGGATATAAACTACAGCACAGGAGGTTCCACCTCAGCATGAGGAGGAACTTCTTCACTGTGAGGGTCACAGAGCACTGGAACAGGCTCCCCAGAGGGGTTGTGGAGTCTCCTTCTGTGGAGACTTTCCAGCCCCATCTGGATGCATTCCTGTGTGACCTGTGCTGGATTCTATGGTCCTGCTCTGTCAGGGGGGTTGGACTTGATGATCTTTGGAGGTCCCTTCCAATCCCTAACATCCTGTGATCCTGTGAATTGGGAATGTGTAGCACTAACAGAGCTTAGATCCTTTTGGGTCAACAAGGGTCTAGCTAATTGCATGGTTAACTAAGCATGAAGTACTGGTGGAGATGAGGAGAGGTAGAAGTTCATCCATCACACTGCCAGTGCTCTAGAAGAACTCAACTGCAAGCAAATTCACCCACAACTACCCAAAGGCAGAACTCTGTGCTGGACATTTGTAGGCCTATCAGTTTCACCCTCACTTTGCTGTAGCTAAAATGGAGTTTCCATTATGCAGTTTTTAGGGGACTGTGGGGATATCAGATGGCCAGGTGCTAGATAAAGAGCTATAAATGACATCCTGTACCCTCTTCATAGCAGCTTTAGCACTGTGGCTAGCAAAAGTCTATAAACTCCTGTGAGAAACTAACATAGATATTTTCTTTTGGACCACAGCTTGGAGAGTGACCCACTTACTAATTTTTTTTGTCCTTTTCTGTTTTCTTTCTTCTGAGAGCTTAAGTTTTTTGCCAACATAATGAGAGATGAAAATCAGAATTATTTGTTCTTTAAGAAAAACTTAAAAAAAAAAAATCCTGGACTAAATGTATTGTTGAGGTTGAAGTTTAAGAACAATTTGAAGATACAGGTAAAGACATCCCCCCAAAAATCTAATGTTCTCCAAAACATATCCCTAACTGACTTTGGAGTAGCTCCATGGAATCACAGAATATCAGGTTGGAAGGGACCTCAGGGATCATCTGGTCAAACCTTTCCTGGCAAAAGCATAGTCTAGACGAGATGGCTCAGCACCCTGTCCAGCTGAACCTGGAAAATACCCAATGTTGGGGAATCCATTACTTCCCTAGGGAGATAATGCATCATTCACTTGCAAGCTGAATAAATGAACAATAAGTTTTGAGGAGTGAGAGGAACAAAAAAGAGGAAAGAGTGTTTGTGTAGTGTGAATATTATTTTTAGCCTGAAAATAAAACTTGAAAAAATACCAAAGTATTAATTTTAATACCTGCAAACAAAAGTGGTCATTGTCCAGCCTGCATACACCTTTTCTTGTTTGGTTGGTTTTGTTTGGGTTTTTGTTTGTTTGTTGTCTTTTTCACATGGGGGCAAGTCCTGAGAACTCTGTGGAGTATATCAGTGCAGATGGGATGGATCTTTTGTGGCTGATGGATGGCCTTGCAAGTCACAAAGCTCCAGTCCAACAGGTTTCCTGTGCTAGGTGATAACCCAGGTCATCACCAATACAGGATGGGCAGTGTCTGGCTTGAGAGCAGCCCTGAGGAAAAGGATGAGCTGCACTTGCAGCCCAGAAAGCCAATAGTATCCTGGGCTGCATCAAGAGAAGCATAGCCAGCAGGTCAAGGAGGTGATTCTCCCCCTCTTCTCCACTCTGGTGGGACCCCACCTGGAGTACTGTGTTCAGTTCTGGAGCCTCTATTACAGGAAGGATCTGGAAGTGCTGGAATGTGTCCAGTGAAGAGCCAAGAGGATGATCATAGGGCTGGAGCTCCTCTTCTATGAGGACAGACTGAAAGAGTTGAGGCTGTTCAGTCTGGAGAAGAGAAGGCTGCAGAGAGACCTTATTGTGGCCTTCCAATATCTGAAAGGGGCTACAAGGAAGCTGGGGAGGGACTTTTTAGGGTGTTAGGTAGCGATAGGACTAGGGGGAATAGAGCAAAACTAGAAGTGAGTAGATTCAGATTGGATGTTAGGAAGAAATTCTTCACCGTGAAGGTATTGAGAAACCTGGAACAGGTTGCCCAGGGAGGTGGTAGAAGCCACACCCCTGGAGGTTTTTAAGGCCAGGCTGGATGTGGCTCTGAGCAACCTGACCTAGTGTGAGGTGTCCCTGCCCATGGCAGGGAGGCTGGAACTAGATGATCCTTGAGGTTCCTTCTAACCCTGACAATTCTATGATTCTATGATTTCATCATAGCACCAAAAGAGCAATCCAACTCCTAAAGCCTCCCAACAGCTACAGCTCACAAAATGTTTTTGATCCCAAAAACCTCCCAAAGCCTAAACAGAGACTTGGACACCTTGGACTATAACAAGATACATATCTCAAGGAGCTGGTGGGATTCAGAGACTGATGGTTGTTAACTGCTCTTGGCAATTAAATGGATTTAAACACATTTGTCCTTTGCAATGATTTGCCCAACATATGAAAACATTGGCCCCCATCTTCTGAGCTGAACTTCCCCAGTAGGGTAAGGAGCTGGCTGTACATCCATCCCAGAGGTGCTGGTAAATCTACCCATATTCAAAGATTATGTGAGGAGCTGAAGAGCAATTGCCCACCAAGAGAAAGCACAGCTAAAATCTGTGCTCATGGAATAATCAAACCATGCCTCACTTGATGGCTCTCCAGGCTGTCTCTGGGTGTCTCTGGTGTGTTGACACAGGACAAGCTTGATCCAGACAGCAGTGGGAGCTGAAATGGCATGGCTGGTGGTGCAAGAGCTGTGCCTGGGGAAGGAGGCAAGTGAGAGGCCATGTGCTGAGACCATGCCCAAGCAAGCAGCAGCAGTGGGCTTCGAGATAAGCCACAGAGAGCCAGAGAAGTGGTGGTGAGTATTTGGCTTTGTGTTTGGGGTCTGCTGTATTTGAATGAAGGAGAGGGCAGCTGAGGTGAAAAGACTGCATTTGCCAGGGCTGCTGTGGTGGAAGTACAGCAGTGAGCCCAGCACAGCAGGGGCAGTACAGTGGTGAGTCCAGCACAGCCCAGGCCATGCACAGCAGGCTCCCAAACCAGGATGAACCATAGAATCAGCCAGGGTTGGAAGAGACCTCAAGGATCATCCAGTTCCAATCCCACCTCACACTAGGTCAGGTTGTTCAGAGCCATATCCAGCCTGGCCTTAAAAACTTCCAGGGATGAGGCTTCTACCACCTCCCTGGGCAACCTGTTCCAGGTTTCTCAATACCAGCTGTTCCAGTGTCTCACCACCGGGTTTTTTTCTTTATAGTGAATGCATGAGTCTGCCTGTATGTCCCATGTGCACAGCCACAGTGGGGTTGTCACCCAGCCCATGGCATGACTAGCAGAGCCTTTAGAAAGAAACCACACACACAAATATTTTATGTCCATGCCTTATACACACAGCATGGGCCAAGCAGCTTGCCCACACAGTTCTGAAACCAACCCTTTTCAGCCCTGTGGTGCCAAATGCTTTTGACTACAATTGGTGATAGGGAGAACTGCACAATCCAGTCCATACATTAAAAAAAAAAAAAAGAAAAAAAAGGATAAATGTCTATTTGAAGGAATACAGATGAACCAGTCATGATATTAGAGTGATTAGCCAACTGCATTAATTGATATGTACAAA
This sequence comes from Indicator maculatus, assembly GCA_013399975.1. Lineage (NCBI taxonomy): Eukaryota > Metazoa > Chordata > Aves > Piciformes > Indicatoridae > Indicator > Indicator maculatus. Next base: position 11,567 of record VXBD01006505.1, read on the forward strand.
ACCATATGTGCTTACAAATGCTAACTCATGCTTGGCACCATCTGCACAGGAGAGCCACAGTAAATTTCCTTTTCCTAAATGCAGGTTTGTCATTTCAAAAGAGAAGGGCTGGGGAGGGTAAGTGGAAGGCTGTGCCATGAAAGTTCGTCACCACTGGCACCTGGGTCTCTCTCAGACCAGATTTGTTTAGTGACTGTAATAGAGGCCCAGGTCAGTGCAAAGACCTGAGAGAAATTTAATAACCAGGTTTTCAAGCCAAGAAATGAAAGTAAGTTCTTTCTACAAATTATGAGGAAAGCCATGCTGGCTCCCCTTCTTCTGCAGCTTTCTACTGGCTCTTTCCTAGAGTTGTATATAAAGATGTTGTACAAGATGTTGAGATGCTTGAACGTGTCTAGAGAAGGGCAACAAAGCTGGTGAGGGGTCTGGAGCACAGCCCTGTGAGGAGAGGCTGAGGGAGCTGGGGGGTTCAGCCTGGAGAAGAGGAGGCTCAGGGGAGACCTTATTGCTCCCTACAACTACCTGAAGGGAGGTTGTAGCCAGGAGGGGTTTGGTCTCTTCTCCCAGGCAACCAGCAACAGAACAAGAGGACACAGTCTCAAGCTGTGCAGGGGGAAGTTTAGGCTTGATCTTAGAAAGAAGTTCTTCACAGAAAGAGAGATTGGCCATTGGAATGTGCTGCCCAGGGAGGCGGAGGGGTTGGCATCCCTGGAGGTGTTTAAGAAAAGACTGCATGAGGCACTTAGTGCCATGGTCTAGTTGATTAGTTAGGGTTGGGTGATTAGCTGGATTTCATGATTTTGGAGGTCTTTTCCAGCCTGATTAATTCTGTGATTCCATGTGTGATGAACCCACAAGAGAAGGCTAAAGAGAAACAATCCAGAAGTATCTAAATGATTTACAAGTCTACAGGCAGGTCACTGGTTACCAAAACTTCTGCAGCAAAAGTGATGTCAGGAAATGGTCAAGGGTATTTCTCTTCCCCCAAAGTTACTGTGAGAGCCTTTGTCAGTAGGTACAAGTCCTTACCATCACAGTTAGGTGGAATGTGGGATCCCACTGTATTGCTGCAGAGCAGCTCATGACCATGGCTCTTCATCAACTCCAGGCAAAATCATTTGTCTCTCTTTCAAATCAGGTGTGGTGGTAGTTAATCAAACTGCAAGAAATGGCCTAGAATAACAGCCCCCCTCCCAGGGCAATGACTTGGCCTGACTGGAATGCTCTTGTGACCATAAGCCAGTTCTGCTGGCTCTGCTGTGGGACCATCAGGCCAGGAGAAGAGCAGTAGACAAGTTTAAGAAATGACCTCTTCAGTCAGCAGTATTTGTTAGCAGCAGTGTAGAAGGTAACTACACAAGTTTGGCTCCATCTTAGTTGCTGGAGAAAATGCTCTTCTAAACTCTAAATCCTGTTCTCTGGGGTTTTTTTCTTTATAGTGAAGTGAGTCACGGTGGAGACTCCATCAGCTACATCAACCACATCTCATGGAACTACAGAGAGACCTCAAAAGGAGTGACTCTGCTGTGTGTCCTACACAGGACTCTTCCACTAGAAGTTAACAATGCTCTCTGAAGCAGTTTAAGCAACACTAGCAAAAGAAAATCCTGGCCATAGGAAAAACTTGTATGCATGTTTATAAGTGTGAAGAGTTTCATACATTAGCAAGATCCATGTCCCATGCAAAAGGTGGTGGGAGCTTAAAGTTGAGGTGTCCTATTCAATCATGACAAATGTATGTGTTACCCCATCCCTTGCTGCCATTGCATTTCACCCATGGCCAGGGGCAACCACTCCTATTTCTGCTAATGTAGCCCAAGCACACAAGTGCAGTGTGGACTGGTCCCAGGAGAAGAGCTGGCATCCATCCTGGAATAAACCCCTCAACATCATCTTGTCCCTCTGGTTCAGCAGAGTGAGTTTTGTATCATGTGCAGGTTTTGTCAAGTATCAGTTGCCCTGTAAGCTTATGGGACAAATCCATGAAGATATTTAGAACTTAACTTCTGCTTAAAGTCAGGAGATAAAGGGTGGGAAAAGTGCTCATAAATCCCTGTGGCCTCAAGGCTAAGACACTTCCTTAAGGGGCACAGCTGAAAGTTTTATCCTGGCTGTCTCCACAGAAAGATCCATCAGGCTCTCCTGTGTTGAAGGCTGACATTTTTGATTTGGTCTTCATGGTAGAGGACTATTAAGAGAGAAAAATTGATAAGGATTCTCTTGACACTTCTGAAACACAGAGGACATGCATGTGTGACAGGGACAGGTGAGTTACTCTCATTTTAAAAATCCTGACAGCACTGTGCATTAATAGTGCCATAAATATTGTATCTGTGCTGCAAAGGAAGCTGAGAAATTGTTATAATTCAGTTGTCACAGTTGTGTTGGCACTGTGTTGTGTCTGGGTGACCTGCAGGCTCAGAATAATAACGAGGGTGATTCATCAGACCCCACCAGTGACAAAGTGGAGATGGAGTATGTGATGGGTAAAGGCTTTGATCACATTAGACACCACCAGCTGAAGGAAGGATGGGAAAAGAAGGTACATGTGAAAAGTACACACTTTAGACAGGTCCCAGCAGTTCTCAAATGACAGGGAATCCCTGGGTGCTGGCCAGAAGTGTCAGTCTCCACCAATTTAACAGGCACACCTGAAACCACTCACTTCTGGGGAGCTGGTAAACATGGCTGAGAAGCAAACAAGCACAAAACTTATCCATGGGCCCCCAGATCTCTTTTGTCCCACCCCATGTTTCATTTTATTGCACCTCAGGAACAACAATGGCTGGTCAAGGACAGACAGTATGGGAGCAAACTCCAGGCCACACAGCTTGGATATGAGTAGAGTTTGTCACATGAACAGCACCTTGTGCATGGGACCAAAGCATCACAGCTTCAGTGCTTACTGAGCCAGGCATCTGCACACTAAATGAGTGCCTTGGGAACCAGCTGCTCTAAAAAACCCAAAAAGCCATCTCAGATGTGAAGCTCCCTGGATATTTTCTTTAGGTGGAATATCTCATTTTCCCTGTGCCTGTCCTGTGCCTGGCTGTGGCACAAATCTCCCTGTGCCTGGCTGCTTCCAGTAATAGAAACCTGTATTTAGGATTTCATAAGCCCCAAAATAATGTAGGAGGAGCAAGTCAGGCACAATTGCTGCTTTGAGAAAGAAGCACACTCACAGGTGCCAAGGAGGAGTGAACTTGGCCTCTGTCCCATGATAGCCACATGATATCCCTGAAAATATACCACATTTAGTCTAGGAAATACAAAGTAGTTCAGGAAGTATTGGTTTACCCAAGGTGGTTAGAGTTACAGGCACATGTTAGCACCTTGCCCAGCAGAAGCTTAGGGTCAACACTAGAGCCCAAGAAAAATGAAATGTATAAATCTCAAGTGTGCTGGCAATGCTCCAGGACAGTGGCATCAAAACCAAAGGGACTTACTGTTTTTTCCACCCAGCTCATTTGGTGTAGAGTCAAAACATATGTTAGCCAGTGTAGTACCCACTAAATCACAGAAGCACAGAATGTCAGGGGTTGGAAGGGACCTAAAGAGATTATCAAGCCCAAACCCCCTGCCAGAGCAGGATCACCTAGGGCAGGCCACACAGGAATGCATGCAGGAAGATTTTGAAAGTCTCCAGAGAAGGAGACTCCACACCTCTCTGAGCAGCCTGTTTGGATGGCAGTTTCTACTGGCATTTAGCAAAGCTTGTCTGCAACTCCAAAACTCAGGTTCATAGCAAAATACATCGACAACAGAACTGTAAGTCAACAGTTGCACTATAGCAAAAGAGGACCAGAAGGAACTTGAGAGTAACTTTGGTCACCCAAATCACTCTCATCCCAAGGAAGAGTCAATGCTATGTTTACCAGCCCTACAAGTTCTGATCAAAGCAGAAGGAACATTTCATATATGATGTAGGACAAAAAGCAGCATTTATCTCTTCTTTTTTTTCCTTTTTTTTTTTTTCAATCACCTGGACAGTTGATTCACATGGAACCTGCAATCCACTGAAAACTCCATTCTTTTCTGCAGATTTGCTGAACACCAAGTATTGTCCATTAGACATTTCTGTAGCTGGGTATTTCTGCCCATGTGTGCTATGTTGTACTGTTCCTTCTTGGAACTCTTTATTTTCAGATCCTACCTCCCATTTGGGAAGACTGTTTTGAGTTTCCAATCCTTTCAGCACGTTGGCAGCCACTGACAGGTTCATGTGATTCTAATCCATCATCCAAATCATCACTGGGAACACAGAACAGAGTTATGGCATCATTACAGCATCACTTTATAGCATGGAATAGTAGTTAGTATTTTAATTTGTAAGAAAATCTAAAATTATGGCCAGTAACATTTACAGGCAGTAGAGTGACATGCTAACCAATTAGTCAATTATACAGAGAGATTTAGCTGGGTTTGTAAACTGAATTAATCTGAGAAGCATAAGTTTCAATATGCCAAAATGCAAATCGTCAACATCTTTGGAGATGAAGAATGCAGGTCACACCATCCACAGGGATGAGGAAGTGTGTTTTGAAAATTGTGACACTCAGACTTCACAGAATCACAAAAACATTCAGGTTGGAAAAGACCCTCAGGATCACCAAGTCCAACCCAGAACCCTACTCTACAAGGGTCACCCCTAAACCATATCCCCAAGCACCACATCCAAACCACCTTTAAACACATCCAGGCTTGAGGACTCAACCACCTCCCTGGGCAGCACATTCCAATGCCTGACCACTCTTGTGAAAATATTTTCCTAATATCCAGTTTAAACCTACCCAGTGGCAGCTTGAGGCCATTCCCTCTTGTTCTGTCACTAATTCCCTGTGAGAAAAGACCAGCAGCAGCCTCTCCACAACCTCCTTTCAGGTAGCTGTAGAGAGCAATGAGGTCTCCCCTCAGCCTCCTCTTTTCCAATCTAACCATCCCCAGCTCCTTCAGTCACTCTTCATCAGATTTATTTTCCAGGCCCTTCCCCAGCTTCCTTGTTCTCCTCTGCACTGGCTCCAGCACCTCCACATCTCTCTTGTATTGAGGTGCCCAAAACTGAACACAATACTCAAGGTGTGGCCTCACCAGAGTACAAATACCCATTAAAAACAGATCTTGAAGCAAAAGAGTAGCAAAGCATAACAGCAGCAAAGCATAACAGCCCCTGCATAAGCAGTGACTCATGAAGCAGAAAAAACATCCAAGGAGGGGATCTTTGAAAGAGTCAGAAGGTCTCCTGGGGGGGTGGCTGACACCCCATCAGGCTGTGCTACCTTCCAATGAGATCTGGAGAGGTTGGAGTGCTGGGTGCAGGCAAATCTCAGGAAGTTCAATAAGGACAAGTGCAGGGTCCTACACCTGGGGAGGAATAACAGCAGGAACCAGTACAGGTTAGAGGCTGCCCTGCTGGAGAGCAGCTCCATGGAGAAACACCTTGGAGTGCTGGTGGACAGCAAGTTCTGCAGGGGACAACAATGTGCCCTTGTGGCCAAGAGGGCCAATGGGATCCTGGGGTGCACCAAGAAAGGTGTCCAGCAGGGCTAGGGAGGTTCTTCTCCCCTTCTACTCTGCCCTGGTGAGACCACACCTGGAATACTGTGTCCAGTTTTGGGCTCCCCAGTTCAAGAGAGACAGAGACCTGCTGGAGAGAGTCCAATGGAGAGCCATGAGGATGATTAGGGGACTTGAGCATCTCCCCTATGAAGAGAGACTGAGAGCCCTGGGGGCTATTTAGTCTGGAGAAGAGAAGGCTGAGAGGGGATCTGACCAATGTCTATAAATATGTGAGGGGTGGGTGTCAAGTGGAGGGGGCCAGGCTCTTTTTGGTGGTGCACAGTGATAAGACAAGAAATAACGGATACAAACTTGAATGCAGAAGATTTCAGCTCAACATGAAGAGAAACTTCTTTCCAGTGAGGGTGACTGAGCACTGGAACAGGCTGCCCAGAGAGGTTGTGAAGTCTCCTTCTATGGAGGCTTTCAAAACCCACCTGGAAGCATTCCTGTGTGGACTACCCTAAGTGATCCTGCTTTTGGCAGGGGGCTTAGACCTGATGATCTCTGGAGCTCCCTTCCAACCTTTAACTTTCTGTGGTTCTGTGATTCTGTAATTGCTAAGTTAAAATTAAATTGACAGTTAATTTTTTTTTTTTTGAGAGACCAACAATGCACTTCTTCCAGATACCTTTCTATCTGCAAGATATCATATGACCTATGCATATAAGCACCTAAGCTCTGCAGTGTCAGGGGGAATGCTTGCTCCATGAAAAGTTCAGAGATTCTTGTGCTGATATCAAACAGGAAGGCAGAATCCAGGTTTGTGTATTGAAGGCACCAGATGGTTGTGTGGAACGAGGCACAAAATTCTGTGGTCCCCAGAGGCCTCTGCAAAAAAACCATTTCAAACTTTCAAAGTCTCAGCCTCTAGTGCAAAAACTGCACAAATCAGTGGTTTCCATTTCTGAAAGTTTTAAACAAGGAAGTTTTCTTGTGCAGTCCATCTTGCCTGTATCTCTGATCAAACAAAACACTTGTGAATTAGGGGCTAGTGTGGCTGTACAGCTGCAGAGCTGAGGCTGAGAGCTTTGTTCTGCAATCATTAATATTGCACAGCTGAGTAGAGACGCTGAGGTGGAGTCCCTTGCCCAGAGACAGGTAAAAACTGAAGAACTGAATTAAGTTCTTTGTGCCTGAATGAAGAAGATCCAGTGCTGAAGCTTTCAAGCAGGTGTTATTTGTTCTGCTGCTGGAGCAGCAGGAAAAAAAACCTCTAACAAAATCCATCTTCTAAGGGTTTGTCAAAGAGCTCTTTTTCAAATTCCTTGCTAACAACTTTCCAAAAACAGGAAAAAAATTGATTTCCAGGAAGAGGTGCAATGTCAGACAGCATATGGCAGCAGTCTCAACAGAAAAAATGGATAGCTCTGCAGATAGGCAACATCAGTCCCTCACTAGATATGAAGGGCCATCCTCCACATCCAGCCCATTAGCACCAAGGATCATTGTCTCAGATACTTCAGAGGCTGGTGTGAGACCTTTCCTACCCCAATAGTCATGATTATGCAATTATGCAAAGTTGCACTTAAGCAAATTCTGTTTTGAAGACAGCATTGCAGAGAAGGCCATCTATCTAAAACCCACAAGCAGTTCCATCCAAGCAGACCATCAGGATCCTGTGTTCCTAGAGCACTTTGGAGTACATCAAAAGCAGAGAGAAGATTTCTTTTTTTCTCTCTGTGGTAGTGAGAAATAACTACTGAGCCATTTTCCCTAGCTGAGGTGCAGCTCTGAAATCTCCATTATTTCACAGAATCACAGAATGTCAGAGGCTGGAAGGGACCTCAAAAGATCATCCAGTCCAATCCCCCTGCCAGAGCAGGATCACTTACACCAGATACCACAGGAACACAGCCAGGTAGGTCTTGATTATCTCCAAAGAGGGAGACTCCACAACCTCCCTGGGCAGCCTGTTCCAAGGTTCTGTCAGCCTCACAGGGAAAAAAAGTCTTTCCTCATGTTTGCATGGAACTTCCTATGCCTCAACTTCCACCCACTGCCCCTTGTCCTGTCATTGGGCATCAGCCAGAAGAACCTGACTCCATCCTCTTGGCACTCAGCCTTTACATCTTTATAAACATGAATGAGGTCAGCTCTCAGTCTCCTCTTCTCCAAGATGAAGAGCCCCAGCTCCCTCAGTCTCTCCTCATCAGGAAGATGTTCCACTCCCTTCATCATTTTTGTGGCTCTGCGCTGGACTCCCTCAAGCAATTCCCTGAGATCCTTCTTGAATTGAGGGGCCCAGAACTGGAATGTGGAAATGCTGAAAAATTGAAAAATATTTCCACATTTTTAATGTCTAACTGCCTGAAACTGGTCCCATGCAGTACAGTACAGCTCTAACTACTATCTGATGTATTTAAATGTATGCAGTAAAAGCGTGGCTACAGTGTAATTAAAGTGCCATTTCTGTTCATTTAAAATGTCAGTGTAATTAAAGTTCATGGATAATAATATTCATAAGCCTGTAGGATTTCCTATGGATTTTTTTCAGGCTTCCCATTTAATATTTCTGGAGATTTCCATATATGAAAACTTCAGCTTCTGTTCTCACTGGTGCTTTCTTAGTTGCAGGGCTTCTCTACTCATTATCTTTGACCTGAAGCTTGCCTGTGCTTAATATCTGTAGCAGGCTGATACGTGGCCTATCATGTTAGACTTCTACTTGTTCATCATTTTTTTTATCAAAAATCACTTGCCATTTTACAGTTCTTTAATCTGTAGAAAAGTTTATTGAGATACAGAGATACTGTATCCCTGTGCATGTTGGAAATGGATTAATATGCTTCAGAAACAGCTTTTTTGCACTTGCAGTGGTCTCCTTCTGCTTCTGCACCCATGACAGGCACCATGCAGCCTGATTTTCAGTGGGCCATGCTGTTCTGTGGGGGGATTCTTTCTGCCTTGCGTGTTTCATCAACCATGGCTAGAGCAGAGCCAGCAGAGCCAGCCCTTAGCATGGCTTCTGTCTGAAGAACAGGGAAGTTTCTGTCTTCTTGTTTGCACCCCTGATGAAAACCAAGAGATTCTTCCCCTCTGCAGACAGCAAAACTGTTAACATCTAGGAATTTTCAGAATTCTGCTGACTTCCAGCCGAGGTAAAAGTTGGTGTCTCAGAAAGGGAAAGCCAAAGCTCACTTTTGCAGGGTGAAGCCACTGCAGCAGTATCATGCTGGGTTGTAAGGAGTTCATCACAACTCTAGAAGTCACCTTGCCTGTTTCAGAAAGCAGCTGATATCCTACTGCCTGTGACTTGTCAGTAATATTCACATCAGTTCATTCCCCACAACAATCAATCACCTTGCAGCACAATTGTTACATACTTCCTTCTGCTGAAAAAGTCCAAATCTTCCCAGGAGGCACAAAGAAGGGGCACCCAGGTCCCCTTCCAGTAAGAGAGTACAACCCAACAGCACAAACCAAATCTTCTTACAATGGTGACTCTACATATTTTTTTCTCGGCTTGTCCCAGCTCTGCAGGGACACTGCCAACACGTGGCAGTAAAGTAGCAATATTGGGTCTCATAAGACAGAACTCAAAACCAGTTCCTAGATGGCAGAAACAAGCCTGGGAGAAGTGTCTGCTTTGTTTAGTCTCACCCTTCTCAGGACTGTGGCTCTCAAGTGGTGTGTGAATACCAATGTGCTTGCAGCAGGCTGGTGAGGCTCAGCACCAGTGTAGTCCCTCGCTGAAAGCACTCAGGAAAGGGCTGCCACTGACTTGGAAAAAAAAAAACAACAAAGAGGGAAATGAGATAAAACAAAAAGAATTTATGCAGATTATTTAACTGGACCAAAACCCCTTAATCTTGTTGCTTCCTCATGCATAAAAGCCTCAGAAATCTGAAGGTTTTATTCCAGAATAGCAGCGTGGTTGACATGAAAGTAGTTTCATCACCATGGCAAAATCCATTTCCCCTAAAATTCAGGCTGTCTAAAATTCAGGGGTCTCACTGCCTCTGGTCCCTCTGCAAACAGCAGAGAGCTATGTACTTCAGCACAGTTGTAACAGGGGTGAGGGGCTTGAACCTGGTCATTTGGATCTTCCTCTATATCCTGGAAAACATGGCAGAGAATAGAATACAAATTCAGGAAGCTGGGGTGACACCACAAGGAAGGAAACACTGAGTTTTATGGTCTGAAGAGAAATTCTTCAGGGAGACAGCCCTCTGCATCATAAATAATGAATACTCATCCTGCTACCAAAGCAGACACCTATGGAACAGCTCACATACAACCTTATAAAACAAAATACTGTTGGTAGTGTGATTTGCCTCATAATAATGCCAAAGGGAAAAGAAACTTGTAGGCAGACAGAATGACTTGAACACATTTTCCCTGAAGTCTGCTGGATCCCAAGATAATTTTTTCTTTCTACTTTAACAAAGTCTGAATTCATAAACACCTCCTTGAACTGAAATTTCTCCTTTCCTGAACTTGCGTTCAGCCTTCCTACCTACATCGCTCTGATCTTGGCTTAGGATGATGGTTAATTCAGATCTGTCCAAAAGGAGAGAGCTCTGTAATTGCTTATGCAAAGAAAACCTTATCTGTTTCAAGCATAAAGTCTGATGGAAGAGAAAACTTACAGTTAAGAGAAGGCAAAATACATTTTGTCCTTATTTGGCCTGGTTTAAGCTTTGGGGAGTGAAACACAAGGACACTGCTTGCTTGCTTGCTTGCTTGCTTGCTTGCTTGCTTGTTTGTTTTTCTCAGGGAATGCAGTTCTTAATTAGTCATCTCAGAGAAGTTAAAGTGAAGAAGCAAATAGGACTGGGAGGAGGAGGGGGAAAGGGTGTTATTCATGCCCACAGGAACCAAAACACTGTTTTTCTTTAAAAAAAAATAAAAAGATAGGTAGGTGGATAGATAGATAGATAGATAGATAGATAGATAGATAGATAGATAGATAGATGGATAGATAGATAGACAGACAGACAGACAGATACATACATACATACCATAGAATCATAGAATGGTCCAGGCTGGAAGGGACCTCCAGAGATCATCCAGTCCAACCTCCCTGCAGTCAGAAGGGACATGCCCAACTACATCATGTTGCACAGGGTGTCATTGAGCCTCACCTTGAATATCTCCAGGGAAGGAGCCTCAACCACCTCCCTGNGAAATTCAAACAGCTCATGGATCTATAGCACTCATGGGCTAAGAAGGTCAGTGAATGTACGAGGTCAGGAAGTATGCCCCCTTGTATTGGGTTTGGGTGAGCTGGAGTCAATTCTCCTCAAAACATCCTTCTAGTGCCGTGTTTTGCAGTACTGTAACTTTATCAGTGTTTTGGCTGCTGCTGGACAAGCATCCAGGCTGTGCTTTTCCAACATTTCACAATATCACAGTAGGTTACAGGTTGGAAGGGACCGCAAGAGATCATAGAATCATAGAATAAACAAGGTTGGAAAAGACCTCAGAGATCATCAAGTCCAACCTACCACCCAGCACCTCATCATGAACTAAACCATGGCTTCAAGTGCCACATCCAATCCTATTTTGAACACCTCCAGGGACGGTGACTCCACCACCTCCCTGGGCAGCACATTCGAGTGGTAGATCACTCTTTCTGGGAAGAACTTTCTCCTCACCTCGAGCCTAAAGTTCCCCTGGTGCAGCTTGAGACTGTGTCCTCTTGTTCTGGTGCTGGTTGCCTGGGAGAAGAGACCAAACCCCACCTGGCTACCACGTCCTTTCAGGTAGTTGTAGACAGCAATGAGGTCTCCCCTGAGCCTCCTCTTCTCCAGGCTAAACAACCTCAGCTCCCTCAGCCTCTCCTCATAGGGCTTGTGCTCCAGACCTCTCACCAGTTTTGTGATCATCAAACCAAATCCCCCTGCCAAAAGCAGGATCACCTAGGGTAGTCCACACAGGAATGCATACAGGCAGGTTTTGAAAGTCTCCACAGAAGGAGACTCCACAATCGCTCTGGGCAGCCTGTTCCAGGGCTCTGNCTCATGGCTCTCCATTGGATTCTGTCCAGCAGGTCTCTGTCTTTCTTGAACTGGGGAGCCCAAAACTGGATGCAGTATTCCAGGTGTGGTCTCACCAGGGCAGAGAGGGAGAAGAACCTCCCTAGCCCTGCTGGACACACTTTTCTTGTGGTGTATCAAAAAAGTGTGTCCAGCAGGTCTAGGGAGATTCTCCTCCCTCCTCCCTCTCTACTCTGCCCTGGTGAGACCACACCTGGAATACTGTATCCAGTTCTGGGATCTCCAATTCAAGAGAGACAGAGATCTGCTCGAGAGAGTCCAATGGAGAGCTATCAGGATGATGGAGGGACTTGAAGATCTCTCCTGTGAAGAAAGACTGAGAGAAGTGGGGCTGTTTAGCCCTGAGAGGAGAAGGCTGAGAGGGGATCTAATAAATGTCTATAAATATCTTAGAGGTGGGTGTCAAGATGAAGGTGCCAGGCTCTCTTTTCAGTGGTGCCTGCTGATAAGACAAGGAGCAATGGCTATAAGCTGGAACACAGGAAGCTCCACCTCAACATGAGGACACACTTCCTCACCGTGAGAGTGCCAGAGCACTGGAACAGGCTGCCCAAAGACGTTGTGGAGTCTCCTTCTCCAGAGACTTTCGAAACCTGCCTGGATGTGTTGCTGTGTGGCCAGCCCTGGGTGATCCTTCTTTGGCAGGGGGGTTGAACTAGATGATCTGGAGAGGTCCCTTCCAACCCCTAACATTCTGTGGTTCTGTGATGCTATGATTTACATTTTCAAGGGTGATTTAGGGGCAGTATTGAAAAAGCACCAGTCAGGAACAAGGGAAAGTGTGACCCAGGGCAACAAGACCCCATTGTGTTAGGAGCTATACAAATCCCAAAGAAGAGGTAGTCACTATGCTAAAAGCAGCCATTCTTAAACATTAATGGCCTGCCTTTGGATTCCTCTCCAGTGATCCTTTGGTCTGTGGTGGCCCATGAATCTTCATTAAATGCTGTGTGTGTCACACAGAGCTCCTGTTCAAAAGGATGCTGCTAAATCACACAGACATTAACCACTGCTGTGGGAAACCCCCTCTGCATCACCTGATGCTCCAGGCATGCTTGGGGAAGCCCTGGCCTGCTTACTAGGCAGCAGCTTCTCTCCTTTTATTTTATAAATTCAGTATTACTGAACTTTCCCTCAAAAAAGAAAAGAAATGCACAGCTACTTCTTTACCTGGAAAAGAAATGCCCAGATACCTGTGGTCATTTTTAGCTTCAGCAGTTCAGCTTGGTCTTTTCCTTAAAGTCATGTTAAAACTTTTACAGTTCTTGACTTGGATGGCAGAGAAAATGTCTCTCTTTGGGGGAAAAAAAAAAGACACCAAGCTCAACCTTTTCTTGCTGCATTTGAAGCTTGCAGGTGAAGAAAGGAAAGCTCTTGCTCAGTGACAAGGGACTCCTTTTGCCTCATCTGTGTTTTTGCTGCTCCTAGCAACCCTTTGACAGTACTGTTTATGCCTGAGATGTGCAGCACAGAAATACCCAAGATGCTGTTAAAGAAAGCTGCTGGAGACAGACAATGCCACACATCTCATTTTATAAAAGCACTCTTCATGTGCAGAGCATCGTGCCACAGTTAGAGCATTAGCCTTGAAAATCACAGAATGGTAGAATCCACTGGGTTGGAAGGGACCTCTAGAGGTCAACTAGTCCAAACCCCCCTGCATTAAGCAGGGACATCCTCAAGTAGATCAGGTTGCTCAGAGGCCATTGAGCCTAACCTTGGATGCCTTCAGGGATGGGGCTTCCACTACCTGCCTGGGCAACCTGTTCTGCTGTTCCACCACCCTCGTGGTAAGGAATGTGGTGGTTACATTTCCCTAAAGTCACTCTAAGGAGAATGCTGCCTCCTTCCCCAGCCATATAGCTGCTGGGGGTAAGCAGCAAGCAGAATCTCATGCTGTGGATCACAAGGGCAGATTCATTCCAGTCATGATCTGCCATTAGGCAGAGATATGTTCAGCGATGTCAGTGGACAATCTGAACGAGTAATGGTCTGTGAAAAACAACAGCTTCAAAATCTGTCCCATGCTGATGAACAGAAATAAATACTGTGTGATTCAGAGAGGTTGACTGCTCTGGTCCTGTGGCTTCTGAAAAAGGGGTATCAGGGTCAAAAGACTTAAAAACTGAGATGCTGCATGGAACAGGGCACAGCTGGAGACCAGAGCCAAGCAGAGGCTGGGTCAGTGTCTGGAGATTCAGGGCAATAGCAGTGACTGGAAATACAGCAGGAGGACAGCAGGGCTATTAATGGAAATTAATTAATTTCTCCAGAAACTAAATATATAGCATGATCTGTGCTACCCACTGATGTTTGTGATTAAATGCCAAATTGAAATGAAGAGGACCAAAAGCCTGGAAAGTGTAAGACAGCTCTGAGTTGCTGCTGCCAGCACACAGGGCGTGTAAGGGGACCCCAGCCTGGAGTAGATGCCTGGGACAATCTTGGGAGGTTCTGAAGATCCAGCTCCATCCTGGAAAAGAAGCAAATCTATCTGAAAGTCTTTCTGCATGTAAAGCTGAACCTAGGAACTCCCATCTATAAGGTCTGTCCCTGCTAGCAGCCCCTGTTTCACATAAAAACCACGGCTGGCACTGGTGGGATGAGGGGGGTTTGGCCCCCTGTGGTGATGATTGTAGAAGCAAAAAACTAAGATTTGAAGGCTCTCTTTTAGCAAGCATGAGGAGGAGTATGTGATGGCCCACTCCAGCAGCTTCTTTTCCAATCCAGCTCGATTTGGTGTCATTTCACTGGCTTGATGTCAATCTGTGCCTCTGCTGCCTCGAGGAGGGCTGTCGTTTGCATTAGCAAGAGATTAGAATCAGGTCTTCAATGTCAGTGGCAAACATCGGGATCGGGTCGGGGGGAGGGAGGGGTTATAATTTTCATCCTTAATCAAGGCTACAGAATAGCAGGCAAGTGGTTAGGAGATAGTCTCATCTGGAGTCTAAAGGTACTTGAATTGCAAATGGTGTTTGTTCTGCTCTCCTTCCACAGCCCTTCCCTTGGCTGTGCACACACATCTGTGCCTGGGAGCAGGAGAAGGAACCACATGCTTTATCAGAGATGACTGAACTCAGCATTCATTTTGAAACATTACAGCTTCAGATGGCTTCCCAGGGGTGGCTTTTATGTGACACAACTACACCGTTATTGAACCTTCCTTTTTTTTATTCTTGCATGACTTTCAGAGGGGGAAACCAACGCTGAAAAGCAACAGCTGTTCTACAAACGTTATAGCCCTGGCTCTGACTGTTTGCCAAGCCTCTCCATAAAGCACAGGCTTATGTGGAGTAAAAATACTCTGTCAAGGCCAATATACACCAGGTGAAGCTTCGTTACACATCTTGGGGTTTACTGCCCTGTTTGGCCAAAACCAAATAATATTACCACTCCTTATCAGAAGATTTAACTTGCATGCAAGCCTGCTTTGATTTTTATTGCTGCTCCTTTTATGAATATCTGAGTCAATTTTCGAGGCATTTGTAGGTATAAACAACAGCAGAAGGACCAGTGAGGTGTGAAGGCTGCCTCATGCACTGCTGGCCTGATGGGAGAAGTAGCAGAAAGCAGCTCAGCTGCAGGTGAACATAAGACATCCACATGCATGGATAAAAATGTGCAGGAAACTTTGGGATGGTTGTAGTAGTCATTTTTTTTTTCTTCTGCCTTTCCTCCTAGGTCTTTTTCTTTTACAGAATCACAGAATTATTGAGGCTGGAAAAGACCTCTGAGATCATCAAGTCCAGCCTATGACCTAACACCACAACATCAGCTAAACTATGCCACTAAGTGCCACATCCAATCTCTTCTTAAAGACCTCCTGTGATGGCAATTCCACCACCTCCCTGGGCAGTCCATCTCAGTGTCTAATCAGCCTTTCTGTGAGGAAGTGCTTCCTAATATCCAACTTAAACCTCCCCTGGCACAGCTTCATACCATGCCTTCTTGTCCTGTTACTAGTTGCCTGGGAGAAGAGCCCTACCTGACTACAATGTCCTTTTCAGTGGTTGTAGAGAGTGCTAAGGTCCCCTCTAAGTCTCCTCTTCTCCAGGCTGAACACCCCCAGCTCCCTCAGCATTTCCTCATATGACTTTCCCTCCAACCCCCTCACCAGTCTGGTCACTCTCCTCTGGACCTGCTCCAGCACCCCAATATCCTTCCTGAAGTGAGGGGCCCAGAACTGCACACTCGAGGTGAGGCCTTACCAGTGTGACGTACAGGGGCAGAATTCCATCCCTAGTGCTGCTGGCCACACTATTCTTGATACAAGCCAAGATGCCATTGGCCTTCTTGGCCACCTGGGCACACTGCTGGCTCCTGTCCAGCTGCTGTCACCCAGCACTCCCAGGTCCCTCTCTGCCAGGCTGCTCTCCAGCCATTCATCCCCCAGTCTGTAGCACTGCATGGGGTGATGTGGCTAAAGTGCA
The DNA here is from genome assembly GCA_013399975.1 of Indicator maculatus. NCBI lineage: Eukaryota > Metazoa > Chordata > Aves > Piciformes > Indicatoridae > Indicator > Indicator maculatus. Next base: position 27,555 of record VXBD01006505.1, read on the forward strand.
TGACCCTGCACTTGGCCTTGTTGAATCTCATACCATTGGCCTCAGCCCATTGACCCAGCCTGTCCAGGTACCTCTGCAGCATCCTCCTACCATCCAGGAGATCCACACTCCCTCCCAACTTGTTTAATTCTACCCTTTGCATTTTGGTGAAACCCTTCTATGCTGATCCCCTCACCTTGTGCAGGAACAGAGGCTCTACCCCTATATGCCTTATTGTTAATGCCTGGGGACCAGGTCAGACAGTAAGGAACGAGTGTCCTGCCAGGGCTACCAGGGCATCTTTAACAGTCACATTTTGATGTGAGAGCCCTGGGGAACACTATCAAACCATTTTTGTCATTCCCATGTGGGTGAAAAGTGGGTGAAAAAGACAATCATGAGGATGAGGGAGGAGGAGAGGAGGAAAGTTTTGCTTGGTCTCCTGCTATCACAGCAAGGGAACCTCTGTGTCCCTTTCAGAGATGTCCCCACTGGAGCACCACCTTACTGTATGCAACCGCACTGTGCTTTAGAGGGCAGTTCGACCGGGCAGGAGCCACACCTGCCAATGGCAGCTACCGAGTGCTGTAGCCTCTTTCGGGCAGCCACAAGAGGGCAATAGCTTCTGCTGGCTGAGATGTCGCTTCCAGTAGAAAGCAGATAGAGGCAGCACTCGTCTCTTCAAGATGCTGGGCACTCGGTGAAGGACACTTGTACAGAGCTGCCGGGAGTCAGGGAGGTGCAACACCGGACCAGGAGTTTGTCTGGTCCTGCAGCTCCCTGAGCTGGTCACACAGGCTTATCTGCTCCCCTAGCTCTGTATGGGGCCCAGTGAGGAGGGAGCAGAAACCACCACTTCTGGCTCAAAAGGCTCAGTAAGAACTGCTCACCCACCTTGCTCCATGGGAATCATAGAATCATAGAATTGTTAGGGTTGGAAGGGACCTCAAGGATCATCTAGTTCCAACCCCCCTGCCATGGATAGGGACACTTCACACCAGATCACATTGCTCAGAGCCTCATCCAGCCTGGCCTTAAAAACCTCCAGGGATGAGGCTGCCACCACCTCCCTGCGCAACCTGTTCAAGCATCTCACCACGCTCAAGCTGAAGAACTTCCTCCTAACATCCAATCTAAATCTACACATTTCTGTTTTTGTTCCATTCCCCCTAGTCCTATCGCTACCTGACGTCCTAAAAAGTCCCTCCCCAGCTTTCTCCTAGCCCTCTTCAGATACTGGAAGGCCACAGTAAGGTCTCCTCAGAACCTTCTCCACACTGAACAGCCCCAACTCGCTCAGTCTGTCTCCATAGAGAGTTGCTCCAGCCCTCTGCTCATCCTGTTGGCCCTTCTCTGGACATGTTCCAGCACATCCATATCTTTCTTGTAATAGTGGCTCCAAAACTGGACACAGTACTCCAGGTGGGGTCACACCAGCATGAAGCAGAGGAGGAGAATCACCTCCCTTGACCTGCTGGCTACGCTTCTCTTGCTGCAGCCCAGGATGTGATTGGCTTTCTGGGCTGCAATCAGTTTCACCACAGCTTTCAGGAGACAACATGTTCCAGCTCTGCAACCTAGGGCAGGCACGTGGAATGATAAATGCTGTCGATGTCTTACAATAATTGTGCTTTTTGCCCATATTAAAAGCCAAAGTGGTGTATTCTCACCATAACAAACCCCAGTGGGAACCTGATAAATGTTCCCCTTGTGAAAGTATGCACTGAGCAGGGTTCAGCAATTAGCTGCATCAGAATAAAGAAGGAACCTGCTGTTTGCATAGAACATCATTGTATTTTACTTCTGTGATTTCCATTTAGCAACCTTCAAACATTTTTTTTAAGAGACAAGTAGAGGCAAGGACAAGGGGGAAAGCTGTGCATTTATATGCTAAACATTGTGTGCCTTGAAAAATAGGAAAAAAAAAAAAACAACCTCCATATGACTGCTGAATCCAGGTCAGCTCTGTGTGAACAATCCTTCTAATAGGCCTCATTACCAAAGGGAAAATTAGTGCTTGCTGCTGGAGTTGTTATAAACGAGGGTTGTTAAAAGCTGAGTTTATTACTGTGAAGCCAGGCTGTATTTTAAAATGTTATTGAAGGTTTTTTCAGTCACCTAATAATTTTACTAGGAACCACTTGAAAGATTGGCTGAAAACGTGTTAATTTCTGCATGATACAAATAAGACTTATTCCTCAACATGCAAAGTAACTGTGGTTTTATATCTAGGATTTATGTTTGTCCTGAAGGGTCAAACCCCCAAACATGCCCTAGCCCAGACAATAGGCTAAGCACCTGTGAATGTGCTAACCTGGACAGCTCCTGGGGTCCAGATGGCCAAGGTAAATGTATTGTAGTGTGATTAGCATTGCAAGCACCTGTGAATGGGCAAACCTGGACACTTCCTGGGGTCCAGATAATTAACTTTGTAACACAGCTGGGAACTGTGTGTGGCCCTGGCCATGTTTGGAGATGCCCCATCCCATAGGTCCAGTTACCAGGGTTCTGTGTTACCAAAGGGCATTAAATCTTGGGACAATATTTAAACCATCCAAGAAGTCAGGGAACTTGCCTTGTGCTCACCCAGACAGAAACAAGAGCCAAATGCTGCCTGAGTAGCAGCTTAAGAATCTGCTCTAGCAGACCAACAACTTCACCCAGGTCTTGCACCTGGACCAAGGCAGAAAGGGGAAAAGCTCCGAGAGAATTGAATCCCAGAAGAGGTTGCAGCCCAGAGAGGGAGCACACAAGAGAGAGGCTCCTTAGCCCTCTCTGAGCCAAGGAGAAGCTCCAGACTGTGAACTGGGCACAAGAGAGAGGCTTCTTAGCCTTCTTCTGGCCAAGGAGAAGCTCCAGACTATGAATTGGGCTTGACAAGAGAGAGGCCCCTTAGTGCTCTCCGAGCCAAGGACTGCTCAAATTATATCCACAGCATCTGGGAAGATACCAGATGAATCCCATTTGTGGGAAACTCACAGATCACAGCACCNGTTAAGCAGACATGAATGTTAGAGATGGTGACAACCTCCACATCAGGACTGATTAATTAACAGAGCTCAGTCCCATCAATACACCAATAAGTTTTGAAAATTCACCACCACCCCCCCAAAAAAAAAAAAAAAAAAAAAAAAAAAAGCAAGAAACCCGTGGGGTGAACATTAACATCCAACAGGTTTAAGAGGGACACAGGGGACTCTCCATTCAGGCAGCTGGCTCAAATCCAGACCTAGCCACCAGTAAATAAAAGTTGTTGCCTCCTCACTGCCTATCTGCCAGGGAGTGATGGCCTGAGATTTCTCACAGACACAAGCCCTCACCAGCAGTCTCAGCAGAACCTAGAGGTTAAGACCACACCTTGACTGACCTGGCTTGAGCTCCCTAGGCAGCAAATGCTCAGATGGTCTCAGATGTTGCATTGACAGAGAAAAGTTCCTAGCTTCCCAGCTCAGAAGCTGATGCCTGCTGGGCATATTTAATTCAGATTTTAAAGGCAGATAGATCTGTCATCACTGTAAGGCTAACTGGACTTGCCCCAGCTCAGAGATATGGCTCTTTGTAAAACTCTTTCCTCTGAGGAAGTCTACAAAGAAACACAGACCAGAGCTCACAGTATTTTGGCTGCAGTGAATTAGGCAAGGGGATGGAGATAATCATTACACCATGACTTGCTCATTTCCCCAGAAAGCCACTCCAGAGTCAGGAAGGTTGCAACACAGGTTTTCCCCCTCTTTGGGAATTCAGAACAACCTTCTCACTGAAAAAAACTGGGGGCCATGGGGTGTGCCTCACACCACTGAAACCACATTGGCTTGGGCACAGCACCAGGGTCCCTGCATAGGATGGACACCAGTCCCACAGATATGAGTCCAGCAGCCAGGCTGGCTCTCAGCACCAGCAGCTTGAGTCAATTCACAGCAGCAATGTACCCTGATGTAAGGGATATGGTAGGGACAGCTGAGGAGGATTTTGTTCCTTCAGCTGGATGAAGAGAGGTCAAGACAGGCCACTGACCTCGTCAACTGATCTCACAGGGGAGAGCCCCTGCAGCACAGCCTGGTAGACTCCAAGCTCCCCTTTCCATCTGCCTCTGTGATTTCCTGGAGCCCAGAGTTAATGCAAGAGGTTTTGCTCCATTTCCCTCCATGGCTATCATGTCAGCTTGTGAGTAAATTGCCATGACAATTGGGGAGAATAATGGGAAGATGTGAGATGTGTTTCTTTTACTTCAATGCTTTCTGTTGAAAACTGGAACTAAAAGGTACCAGGCAGCTTCTTCCCTGCCTCTGGAATTCCAAAGCATTAATAAGGCAGAAATAATTACACTTGCACAGACTGAATTAAACACAATGAAAGAAAGTGCATGGTTCTCTTTGTAGTAACCCTTGCTGGCAGTGGTTCTGAACGTTTCAGATAAATAGACACTGTGAAACCTTTTGAAGGCTAATCAAAACCTCTAACACAACAATAAAATCTTCTCACAGCTGGAGCCAGAGAGCAGCATTAATATTTACTAGCCAATGAGTATATTTACATGAAGGAGAGGATTCTAAGAGTATCTTCAATACACAATTAAGGTGCACACACAGGCTGGCAGGAAAAGAAAATAAATCTTTTTGTTATGTCTATGCTAATATCACTGCTAATGGGCTAATAATTACAAATGTGCACCCAAGGTTCTTGCAAGAGGGAAGGTTTTGCTGCAAACTCTGTTCTTGTTTAAGCACGTCTCAAAGTCAGTAGTGGCTTCTAAACTGCAGGACACAGAAGAACAAAACCCCAAAAGCTGTAATTTGGGATCAACTGCTCCAACGTACAGCCTGTCCATTCAAATTCAGCGTGAGAACTGTGGATATACTTCACAAACAAAAGCACTTGTTTGGTGTTCAAGGCCAGAGCAAAATGGTTTGGAGTGAAAAATACATCCCTTTTGACTGGAAAATATGCAGTTATATGCCTTTAGTTTTACCCCTGCCTTTGGTGGGGTATCCTTGTCCAAGCTGGGATTTGCAGTGATGACGACCAGAAGCTGTTAACATGTACATCTCACAGCCCACAAGAACAACAGGGCCTTGGGTTTGCAACACAGGGCGCTGGGGCACACTAGTTACAGGTCTGCCCTTCACAAGTGAAGAATTAAAAGACTTTAATGCATTAATCAGGTGGTTTAACAAACAGTGGACAAAAGCATTTGTGAGGGAGCATGGAGGCCCTGTACATCTGTCCATGGAGGCTCTCTCCACATCCTCTGTGCCACTGCTAGGCTTTTCCCAAGGAGCATTCCATGTCAACACAGGGGCCTTAAGGGAGCCAGTTACATTTGGACTGTGTTTTTATCATCTGGTCTAACATATGTTAGTGGCTTTGTTTGTACACACAGAGCCTCCTGATTTACATGAAGGTCCAGGGTTGCACCAAGCTGGGGATATTTCACACAAAAGGGGCACTTAACAAACAGGAAAACTGAGCTACCAGATCTTGTCATTCAACCAATGACAGATCAATCCATAAACAGGGCTCTGTACTTAGTAGCATCACTGTAAGAGTGCAGTAGTGCTCGTGGCTGTGGTAGTTTCAGGCTGTGCCTGGAAAATTTTCCACAGATCTTGAACAGAAAGCAGTAGAATGTAAACAAATCACCATAGGGTATGAAAAGAAAAATAATGGTAGGTTCTAAATCATCCCATTGGACAGATTATAAATATAAACTGGTTGTGTAGACTAACTTTTTCTCTTCTTTCACTTCCTCTGCTCTGGCTGGTGTTTCTGCTGGCTTTTGCTGACCTTGGCTGCATTGCTTTGTTGTGGCTATGTACTAACAAACAACTCCTTGCCCTTTTCTCTCCTCTATCGTGTACAGGGGGCTAGGGAGCAGGCAGTGAGGAAGCTACTATTAGTCCCCTAGGGGGGTTCTTGTGCTGTTTATAAACGGTAAATACCTGTAAATATTGTAACTGTATTTTGTACGTGTTCATTGCATTTCATTTTAGATTGCAGTTTTGCTTGCAAATACAGCTTCATTTGCTTCCAACTGAGCTGGTCTGGCAATTTTATATTGGGGAAAATTTTCAACCCACCACAGTGGTTTAGGTGCAGTACCTCACAGCAAAATGCTCTGGAAATTCATGCTCACTTGTGCCAGAAAGCACCTAACTCTAGAGGTGCTCTGCCTGAGAGCTGAGTAAGGCTTTGAAGCAGAAGGACCTCAGATTAATCCTGTCATTCTAGGCATATTGTTGTTCATTATTATGCATTTATTATTAATTTGAATTCCTGCCATAGGAATATCCATGGAATATCCTGTATATCCCAGACCAAAAGAGATGAAAGATGGAAAAGGAGCTTTAGTCAGTGTTCAAAGAACAAATGGTTGCCTGCATCATCTTGCCTTGAAATGTTTGAACTATCAAAAAATGGAGCATCAACCTTAACAAAAATTACTGTTTTGAGTCCATCAGTCATTACTGGTTCCTGCTGTATCTTTCAAGGCCCTGTTATCAAAATGTTATCAAAAAACATGCTGCTAGTGAAGGTCTTGGGCTTTATCTCTCAGAAAGAGGCTATTAAAAGGGAAAAGATAAATAAACTTAAACACCCAATTTGTTTACCTTTTTTTTTTTATTGTCTGTCTCAGCTTGGCTGTTGGAAAGTCACCAGCATCAGTCTCATGTTACTGGAATGAGTTTCACTTTCAGATTGTCAGAGCTGCCATATTACTGCTGCCAGCGCTGCAGGAGGATATTTATTGCTAGAAAAAACAGTTCCCACTGGACTTAGAAAACAATATAATTGCAGTATTTTAGAGGGCATAAATTTCACAAATGCCAGAGGTGATTGGCCTTTCTCCCTCAGCATCCCCTTCCTTTTTTCCCCTCCTCTCCCCCCAGGCTAGGTCTGGGCCCACTCCAAACCAGCAATGTTCTCTGCATGACAAGCGTGCTGATGGTGCTGAAGCACTGAAAGGAGGACAGCAGTAATTGCCAGCTTAAAGCCTAAAACTGCACAAGGGAATTGCTAAGCAAGGCTCAGGGTTGGGTACAAACAGCCTTAGCCCTCTGAAGCCGGGAATGACACCAAATGTCATCAAAGTACCCACATGCAGAGCACGCTGCTGCAGCCCCCAGACAGACCTGAGCACGTCAGAAGGCAGAGTTCTGCTGGGCTTTGTCTCCTCAGACCACAGATGGGAATTTTAATTTGGGGGTAAGAAACAAATAAGGCTTAGGAAGAGATTCAGAGGTTTGGCTGAAGGACAAATAACTGAGCATTCCCATAAAGTGAAGAAGAAAGAAGGCAAGACTGAGTCCAGCTTTTATTTTGTCCTGTCTTTCTTTTCAGCATTAGTATACATTCACTGCAAGCCAGAAAGAAATCACAAATACAAAGAAAGAAATACAAAGAAAGAAATCACAAATACAAAGAAATCAAAACTACATAAGAAATGGAAAATGATAGAACCATAAAGCAAGTTAAAAGGAAAGCAGCTATCTAATTTTAGGCAGAGAGACAGAAAGAAAAGTTCATAAAATTGATATATTTCTTGAGTGAAAAGAAAGAATGTAAAAAGAGTTCTTCACAGTGAACAGAAGCCAGGAATAGAATCCTGGTCTCCTGTGCACAATCCAGAATATTTTCCATAGGATTCAGGAAGAAATTTCCTTGTTTTTTCCATACAAAGAACTTCCAAGCCAAAAAAAAAAAAAAAAAAAAAAAANCCTTTCTCCTGCATCAGAGAGAAAAAAACCAAAAAAACAACCCAACCAAAAAAAAAAGTGATTTATCTCTGGGCCTTGAGTAGTGAACACAGAATCACAGAAACATTCAGGTTGGAAAAGATCCTCAGGATCACCAAATCCAAACTAGAACCCTACTCCACAAGGGTCACCCCTAAACCATATCCCAGAGAACCACATCCAAACCACCTTTAAATACATCCAGGCTTGGTGACTCAACCATCTCCCTGGGCAGCACATTCCAACGCCTGGCCACTCTTGCAATGAATTTTTTTTCCTAATGTCCAGTCTAAACCTACCTAGTGGCAGCTTGAGGCCATTCCCTCTTGTTCTATCACTAATTACCTGTGAGAAGAGACCAGCAGCAGCCTTTCTACAACATCATTTCAGGTAGTTGTAGAGAGCGATGAGGTCTCCCCTCAGCCTCCTCTTTTTCAAACTAAACAACCTCAGCTCCCTCAGTCACTCCTCATAAGATTTATTCTCCAAATGAGAAAGTTTGAAGTCACCCAGAGAGTCCACAGGAAGATGCACTCACACACAGCTTAGCACCATGGTCCTTGCCCCATGGTGCCAGTCAAGCATTTCCTTCCTGTCCCTGTATGCAGATTCTTGTGTATGGGAGGCACACAATGCAGGTGCCAGTGTGGTTTAGCACCAATGCATGCTGTAGATGGGGACCTCAGGAACTGCAGTATGGTAACAGCAATGAAATCTGTCCCAAAGGAGATTCAGGAAAGACAAGAAGATACTCAAAAGCAGAGAGCGTTTTTTAAAACAATCACTTACAAGGGACATTTGGAAAAGTTGCCAAGGGGAAGCATGCAAGCCATAACATCCAGAGTTCATGAGATCTCATCTCAAAGGCATGAATGTTTGCAGAAAATAGGGTTTCACACACAAAAATCACCAAGACTAGGTATTTTTTTAAAAAGAGAGAGAGATCCTTGGTCCTATATGAAAGCTGTACAAGGCACTCTTGAATGTAGCCTAGTGAACCTACTAAGGTACCTAGTAATGAAGTAAGGTGTTGACTACCTGAACAGTCCCTAGCAGGAAGCCTCTTCTAGAGAAAGTTCAAGGTGCTGGTTTTGTTCCTGCTTGTGGCCAATGTTTACAGACAAAGAGGAGAGACAGCCCTACTTAAGCTGCTAATCAGCTTTTGCTTCTGACATGGTTTTAAAAGCGAGCTGGGCAGGTAAGAATGTAGGAGAGGTTTGAATGAGCCCAGGGCTGAGTTTGTACTGACACTAGACTGGGCTGTCACGCACAGAGCAAAGATCTGAGCTGTGCAGCTGCTGCCAACGAGCCCTGGGAGTTGTTTGTTTTGACCAGTGGTTGTCTTTATCCAAGTACACAACAGCTAGGAGCTTCTCAAGTGTGGTGAGTCTGCCCAAAGCCACGCTTCACACAGGGTTATCAGTTGTTTTCAGAGGAAACTAAAGTAGGCATTGGTAGAGGGTCAGTGGAGATATTACACCTGCTCTGACCTCTGCTCATCCAGGTCAACACCCAACCCTTTGTGCTGGTCTGCATGCCTGGTGTCATGGAATACTCCAATCCTGTTTATGTCCCCACATCCCAGGGATGTGATCTCTGTGAACAATTACAGTTAAGTCATAGGATGGTAGGGGTGGGAAGGGACCTCCGGAGATCATCGAGTCGTTCATATCCAGGCTTCTAAAAGCTTGGCTTTTGAGGACATATCTGTAGCTAAATTGCATCAACAAGGGGCATGGTGGGACCTCATTCTCCAGACCGACTCATAACTTCCCATCACCTTGAAGTTTTCAGGATAAAAGGATTTAATTACCCGCTGCCTGTACAGCGCTTGCCAAAGCTGCATTTGGTCTCAAGATCAGTGGCCTCACAGCAAAATATAAAAACTTACATTGAAACAGATTGACCTGGCAAGATTTGCCAGCCATGACTTTAACAGCTGCTCTGACTGAGACCAAAATCCTAAGGTCCCTCTTTGCTGGCAAAACATCTGGCATGTAGAGTCTGTCACAGCATGCCATAGGGACACAGCAAATCCATTTCTTAGCTACTTCACCATGCCTAATGCAGCACAATGGTAATAAAGCAGTTCTGTTCTAGAACACTGCCTCCCAAGTTGGTAAAACAGATGATCATAGAATCACAGAATGGTTTGGGCTGGAAAGGACCTTAAAGATCATCTAGTTCCAACTCCTCTTCCATAGGCAGGGACACCTTCCAGTATCAGGTTGAGCAATGTCCTGTCCAATCTGGATTTTAACATTTCCAGGGATGTGGGACATCTACAACTTCTCTGAGTGACTTGTTCCAGTGCCTCACCACCCTCATAGTGAAGAATTTCATCCTTATATCTAATCCAAATCCACCCTTTTTCAGATTGAAACCATTACTCCTTGTCCTGTCACTACATGCCCTTGTAAAAAGTCCCTCTCTAGCTTTCTCATAGGCACCTTTTAGGTACTGGAAGGCTGCTATAAGGTCTCCTTGGAGACTTCTCCAGACTGAACCACCACAATTCTCTCAGCCTGTCTTCACAGGATAGGTGCTTGAGCTCTCTGATCATCTTCATGGCCCTCCTCTGGACTTGCTTTAATGGATCCTCATCTTTGTCTTTGTAACACCAGGACCTCAGAGGTGGAGTCAGTACTCCGGGTGAGCTCTCACCAGGACAGAGTAAGAGAATCACTTCCCTCAACCTGCTCATTACGCTTCTTTTGATGCAGCCCAGGATGTGATAGACTTTCTGGTCTGCAAGTCACATTGTTGGGTCATGGTGAGATTCTTATCAATCAACATCCCCAAATCCTATTCTCAGGGCAGCTCTCAGCCCACTCATCACCCAGCCTTTATTTGTGTTTGGCATTGCCCAGACTTCTGTGCAGGACCTTGACTTGGCCTTGTTGAACTTCACTAGGTTCACAAGGCCTCCTTCTCCAGCATGTCAAGATGCCCCTGCATGGCATCCCTTCCCTCCAGCCTGTCAAGATGCCCCTGAATGGCATCCCTTCCCTCCAGCCTGTCAAGATGCCCCTGCATGGCATCCCTTCCCTCCAGCATGTCAGCTGCACCACACTGCTTGATGTTGTCAGCAAACTTGCTGAGGGTGCACTCAGTCTCACTGTCAATGTCACCCACGAGGATGTTAAACTAATTAAATGTGGGCCAACACCACCCCATGGGATAAGTCACAAATCAAAGGGACATTAAATGGTAGGACTTGTCCTCTTAGCAGTCAAATGACATACCACCCACAGCCCTGTGGGAATGCCCTTCTGTAGAGGTCCATGCCAGGTCATGGGCCTTAATATCATGCTTGCAATTCACAGTAAGGACTACCTCATTGAAAATTAGGCAATGCTCTGGTCTCTCAGCTAGTTGACAAAGAAAGGCAAGGAGATAACCCACTGTGGAAACACAAAATTCCCCTTCATTTTCCCTGGAAGAGCTGCTTTTAATCAGAAGCTGACAGGGAGTGCTCCAGCTTTTGACTGAATTAGCATTTGCTTCACTTCTGCTCCGGGCTATTCAGAGGGGATTTCCAGGAAGGTGAGTTCCCTGCTGCTGCTGCTACCTGGGCTGGCAAGCCTGGGACACACTGCACAAACCCAGCCTGTTAAACCACAGATCTCCCTGCCTGTCCCCACCATCTCTGAGCTGTCGCTGCCCCCACTATCATTTTAGGAAGCCTTTTTGAGCACTTCAGCACCTCTTTAGGGTTCATTGTTATTAGAACTGGCTTCAAGAACACTTGCAGGCAGTGTTGACCATGAGTCATCACTTTGTTAAGGATACATAGGTGTAGCACAGCAATTACAGGGCTCTGCAGAGCCTGAGCCCATGGTCCTTGTAGCCCAGAAGCATATTGTATGGGCTTTTTCCTGAAGCAATGAGGCAAGTTAACCACAGAGTCAATTGCCAGGGTTGGAAAGGGCCTCAAAGATAATTCAGTTCCAACCCCCCTGCCATGGGCAGATACACCTCACACTAGATTAAGTTGCCCAGAGCCCCATCCAGCCTGGCCTTAAAAGCTGTCATTGCCCTTTTATTCTTGCCTTTAGTTTCTTGACAATTATTCATCTCTGCACATACAATCTTCACTCACCAAAGAACAGATGAGATACATTCTTCTTCCCAAACTACCACACTGAAACAGTCTGTTTTCTGCCTGTTCCTGATCCTGCTCCCCCAGCACAGCTGCAGAGGAACTGCCAGAGCAGGGCACCTCCAAGCTGTGAAACACCAAGGTGCAGAGAAAAGCCCATGGCTAAAGATTTCGTTTCTGTAAAGATTTCTCTTCTCTGAACCGTTTGCATTCAAACCTCAAGGGCATTTAAAGCACGTGGTCTAAGGAGCCCAGATGCTGCAGCATACTCCAGAAAGATGCAGTCTCCAATATCAATGGGCACAATCCTGCTGTTTTGCAGATCTCCTGCTTTCTAGCACTTGTACAATTGCTATCCCAAGGCCTACCTTTTGAGATGCTTCTCACACAGCCTGCCAAATGTCATGATGGACAATTACCTCTGGTGATTGACATGAAGGAAAAGAGCTTCAGCAATCATTAGCAGAGGCCTTCACTACAACAAAAGACACTCATCTATTCAATATTGCCCCTTTCTAAAACACAACATGTGAAGAGAGAAAGAAAGGGGGAGAGAGAGAGGAAGAGAGGAAGAGAGGAAGAGAGAAAGAAAGAGAGAAAGAGATAAAGAGAGAGAGAAAGAGAGAAAGAAAGAAAAGAAAGAAAGAAAGAAAGAAAGAAAGAAAGAAAGAAAGAAAGAAAGAAAGAAAGAAAGAAAGAGAAAGAAGGAAAGAAAGAATGAAAGAGAAAGAAAAGAAAGAATGAAAGAACAAATAAAGAGAAAAAGAAAGTGAGCAAGCAAGCATCTTTTCCCTTCTGTAAACTAAAAGCTTTGTTTTCCATTTTTATGGATCTTAGCCTGAAGAGCTGTACAATCCTTTTATAAAGAACTATATAAACTGCTATTTGATAAAAAGAAGAAGTTTGCTCTCTAGTGGCTGAATTTAAATAGCTAAAAAAAAAGAAAAAGAAAACACTAACAAAACCCAAATCAACACAGACTGGTGAAGAAAGGGAAAGTTTCACCCCAAACATGCTCAGTTTCTAATCTTTGTGCCACTGTTTGCTCTTTGCCAATATTTACTATTGAATAAGTTACCTATGACCAGTGTGATTGTATTAAGGAAAACCAAAGTGTGTGATATCAAGATCCAGCCCCGTGGAGTTTCTATTTGGAAAAGTAAACTGCTGCTGTGTCTACATGCTTCCTGATGTGGGAAGGAGCTAGGATGGGGTCTTAAGAGTCAACTGAAATGGGAGAGCATGTTGCACAACCCGGATATCACTGGCCATAGAAAGCTTTTGGGAGACTGCTGTGGCAATGGCTGACTGACTCCTGCCGGTGACTTGAGGTCTTTAACCACATCAGGCCAACCCTGCACTACTGCACTTCCATCCATCAGGGTGTTTTTGAGCTGGGACTGGCTTGTGCCAGCAGACAGGATGTCATGGGATGGGAGAGGGCAGAACTGTGGGTGTTGGAGATCAGGAGGGGAGAGCAGCTTTCCCCAGGCCAGGAGAAGGACCGCAGGCAGTGCTTAGACTCCTACACTTGTTACCAAACCCAGGGCACCTTACAAAGCTGTTCAGTCTGTGTCAGGACATGGAAGAGGCTTCCACATTCTTGCATGTTTTTATTTCTGTCCTTGGTCTTCAGCCTCAAAGATTTCAGAGTAAAATCAGTCTGTTCCCTGAACCCAGTCCCTACCTTTCTGTTGACCATTGTGGAAACTTCCATCACAACGCTATAGACCACATGTGCAGACCCCAGCACCTGGGACTGGGAATGTTTTTCTGAGAAGTACTTCTCCCAGGGTAGTACAACTTTCTTTAGGAGAAGAAGGTCAGCAGCAGGCTGTCTGTGTGCCACCACTATCTCATTTCTTTGCTTGCAGCACGTCTGGCAGGAGGAGCCAGGTGCCACAGCATGACAGGATTAGCCCAGCAGTGGTAATGAATCAGACATTTCCCATTAGCAACTAAGAGGGAAATGGGGAAAAAAAAAAAAAAAGAACAAAAACCACAACAACAAAGAAACAAACCAAAGCTACATCCTCAGCAAAGGCCAACCCCATCCACTTCATAATTTTGATAGTGCTATTATTTCATGGAAAAGCCTGTGAGACCTTATGCTTTGACAGCCAGATGGAGAAGGGGAGGAGGCAGATGAAAGCGACAGCCAGGTCTCAAAGGCCCACCCACGGCTGAGGCCCATTCCCTGGCAGAGTAATTGTCAATCAGCAGCAAACTACTTTATAATTAAAGCATTGTATGAGCAAGAAGATGTCTGGGGCTTTGGCTTAATTGCTAGATGTGGCAGGGAAGCACAGAAGCATGGAGAGAGGGGCTCAGGCAATACTTGCTGAAATCAGGGAAGGTTTTCTCAGGGAGCTAATCCAGGTCACCAGCAGAGCTAGGGCAGGCGCAGAGGCACTAGCGATCCTCCAGCCAAACCCTGCTCTGTCTTAGCCCAGGAGAGCATCTGCACCCCCTCCTCCTTCCACACACCTGGGCAGGCAAGGGCACAGCTGAGCCCTTAGGGATCTCGTTCCCAAAAGAGGAGCCCCACGTGTTTTGTCACCACGGATCGTGCAAGTTTGGGCCGTGCCCCATCGCCTCTGCTGCTTTTGTTCCTGGCTCAATGCCCGGCTGACGTACTGCACTGAGGAGCCCTTTGCAGACCACGGGTCCTGGATAGTCCTCTGCCAAGGAGTTCTTCCCTTTTCTTCCCACCTTTCCTTCCCAGAAGATGGGTCAAGGTATATAGCGATGATGCCAGACTACCTCTCTTAGGTGCCCTGCTCCTTGTGCTCAGGAAATCCTCTTTGGCAGCTTAGAGCCAGAAAGAGCATGCTGTGGTTATCCAATCTGGTCTCCACAACCTGTTTCCTTGGGTCTTGCAGGACCAAGCCCTTCTTGAGAAATTAATTTTGTGTAAGAAGAAGAGCAGGATGATAAGGATAAGCCCTTCCCAGAAATCAAGTACTATGTGTGGGAGAGTCTCACTCCACAGAGCATAAATTCTATTACTGCAAACGACTGTTGAATTTTGATCTTGAAACAAACAAAGCACGCTCATTTAGAGAACAAAACCATCCACACCTCATATTTCATCATTATGGCATTGCAGCATTTTGGAATTTTTTTCTTTTTTTTAAGTTTGAGGTTAGCAATACTGTAGAGAGAAAATGCAGAACAAATTTTAGAAACCATTTCTGAGTTTAATCAGACTCCTGGATATGAGGAAGTGACTATGTCCATTTCTAGGGCTGTCTTTGGCTACAGCATCATTTCCTTTTATGAGCTAAGGCAGAGTGGTGTAACATCAGTGGGAACCAGACCTATGTTTTGGGTCTCTTCAAAAATCCCTAACCTCCGCAGTAACCACCATTCTCTTCCATGTTCCTCCAGCACCAGTTTCTAGGGTGTGTTCTCTGAGAACCATCAGCTGGACCACACAGAACTACAGAGAAGATGCTATTAATCCATCCCAGAAGGGAAGATCAACCAGTTCATCTGACACAAGGCAGCTATAATATTGCTGAGCATGGAGTTAAGCTAAGGGGTGACCTCATTCATGTTTATAAATTTGTAAAGGGTGAGTGCCAAGAGGATGGAGTCAGACTCTTCATGGTGATGTCCAATGACAGGACAAGGGGCAATGGGTAGAAGCTGAGGCACAGGAAGTTCCATGGAAATATGAGGAAAAATTATTTCACTGTGAGGGTAAGAGAGCACTAGAACAGGCTGCACAGGGGTTTGTGGAGTCTCCATCTCTGGAGGTATTCAAACCCTGCCTGAATGTGTTCCTGTGTGATCTGGTCTAGGTGATTCTGCTCTGGCAAGGGGTTTGGACTAGATGATCTTTCAAGGTCCCTTCCAACCCTAACAATTCTATGTTTCTATGATTTGTATCTGTGATCTCCAGCAGTCAGGGAAGACAAACTAATGCTGTTTAAACGGATCTGAACCAATGAAGTAGGTCTAACACACAGGATGATGAATCTTCTCTGGGAAGAAGTGACCCCAGGCAGGATATGAGACAGGGAAGTAGGTTGAACACCAAGTCCTTGGGATGCTGTGACCTTTGCTGTCCAATCTAATCTCTATTTAATGAGGAGAAAGGCCAGATTCTGCCTGTCCTGCAGGTGGAAATGTGTCAGGGATAATCCTGAAACCCTGCTTCCCAAATGTCTTCCCCTCCAGAACAAATGCTCCTACTTTCTGTAGACCAACTTGGGTAAGAAGGATCATAGAATCATAGAATCAACCTGGTTGGAAGAGATCTCCAAGATCATCCAGTCCAACCAACCATCCAGCCCTATCCAATCAACTAGACCATGACATTAAGTGCCTCATCCAGGCTTTCCTTGAACATCTCCAGGGACAGCAACTCCACCACCTCCCTGGACAGCCCATTCCAATGGGCAATCACTCTCTCTGTGAAGAACTTCCTCCTAATATCCAGCCTATACCGCCCCTGGCACAACTTGAGATTGTGTCCCCTCGTTCTGCTGCTGGTTGTCTGGGAGAAGAGACTGACCCCATACCTGGCTACAACCTCCCCTCAGGTAGTTGTAGACAGCAATGAGGTCTCCTCTGAGCCTCCTCTTCTCCAGGCTAAACACCCCCAGCTCCCTCAGCCTCTCCTCACAGGACTGTGTTCCAGACCCCTCACCAGCTTCGTCACCCATCTCTGGACACGTTCCAGTACCTCAACATCTCTCTTGAACTGAGGGGGCCAGAACTGGACACAGGACTCAAGGTGTGGCCTGACCAGTGCTGATGGGGCCAGTGAAGTCTGTCTGGGCTTCTGAGGCTGGACACACTCTTCCAGACGGAAGGTGAAGCCATCCAAGTTGCTGAAAATGTCTCTCCTGCGCCTTCTGTGTGTGGGGAGGCTGGCAGGAACGGCAAGCAGATCGGGAGGGAGGGGCTTTTGTGCCAGTGCCAACGTGAGGGGACTAGAAGTTACATTGCACCAAGCCCTGACAACCTCCCAGAAACAGCTTTGTGATTTCCTTTCTGGCACTGCCACACGACTAGATTAGATTTCGCTTACGGACAATCCAACCCAGGCTTCACCAGAACCTAGAAAAGGACGCACTGGAAGTTTGTAGTGTAAGTTACACTTCAGCAAAGCTGAATGTTTCATAAAGCAGCTTTTTTTTTTTTTTTTTTTGGACCAGCATTGAATCTTAATGAACTCCTCTTTGGACTCAGATTCCCTTCTCTGTAAACTAAGACCTTAAATCCTCCCCCTACCCTTTTTTTTTTTTTTTTAAAGGGACTTAGTTCCCATTTCACTGGAAGTGAAATCAGGGCTGACTAATGCTGTTGACTTGGATGCTGTGCTGTGAACAGGAGATGTCTTTTAATGTAGCTCAAACTTCTTTTAAAAGTCTTTCTAAGGAATAAAAGTGAATGATGAGGTTGTTCTTATGTACTCTTAGTGTTGCCAGGGAAACCATTTCCTGCCTGTATTTATCCCAATTCATCTCTTGTTTTTTTTCAGACAGGGGAGGTAAACCTTCCAAAATAAACAGACAATACTTTGAAATGAAGGTAGTTATTAATGAAATGGGGTACCCCCAAGATACACAGCATGGGATCTGGTACTTTTCCAGTTGAGGTCACTAATTGAAATACATCCCAAATTAATAGCTTGGGGGGGGAAGATATCTAACAAATGGACAGTGTGTATTGATAGCGGTCTAGAGGGGAAAAAAAAGGCATTAATCAGTGTTGTTGTGTGCAGCTGGCCCTTGAAGTCTATTCCCACTTAGAGCTAGGTCTTCCAGGCCAGATTTGACACACATCTGGAAAGCTTCTCAGGGGCTCATGGGTGTTGTTTGCCTAGAGTTTAGTAAAGCATTTGACACTGTCTTCCACAGCATTGTCCTGAAGAAACTGGCTGCTCGTGGTTTGGATGGATGGACACCTTGCTGGGTTAAGAACTGGCTGGATATCTGGGCACAAAGAGTGGTGGTGAATGGAGTTAAATCCAGTTAGCAGCCAGTCACAAGTGGTGGTCCCCAGGGCTCAGTTTTGGCACCAGTCTTGTTTAATATCTTTATCAATGACCTGGATGAGGGGATTGATTATCCTCCTGTATTCTGTCCCTAACAGAAAACACATCACTCCTCTTGCACTTCCTAAGTCCTTGACAACGAGCAGCTCTCTGGAGATCCACCTTGTCCTAGAGGAAAAAAAAATATCCCTGAGGCTCCTCAGACAAGGATTTGCACACAAGCTCTATGCAACCACAACAATCTGGTGTCCAACATGTGGCACATCATCACATACAATAAGAAAGCACAAGCATGAGGACCAGGGTACTGCTTCATGTTCGCCACACAGGTTCCCTTTGGGGCCACTGTGGAGTAACTCCAGAAGCCAAACCCTATGGTGATGGGGCCATCAGGAGAGAAAGTTGGGTGGAGAAAATGGCATCTATGCTTGTCCTCCTCATTTCTGTTCAGGTATTCATAGATCCCTGATTTTTTATAACATTTTGCTATCTTAAACAGTTCTCATCATGTCAGAGCAAGAGTTTAGAGGGGAACTCCCTCATCAAGAAGATTATGTGCAAATACATTAAAATGGGGGCACTTTGTTAGAGACATATGTTGTGGGTCCCACAGGTGTGTTTGGCTTGTGGCCTTTCAACTAGAGAGATCTTCTTAGGCTGAAACCCTAACCCCGTGAAAGTCAAGGATGTTCTTCCAGTGGCTCAAATGTGTCGGGGATGAGGCTCCTTGCATGCGGTGCCCAAGGATTTCCACTGACATGAAGGAAGTGCCTGGCCTGAGAGGCATTGTGACTGGTCATTGGGCTTTGCAGGATCCCAGGATGTGAAATTATATGGGAAGTGATTGAAATTTGGGGAGGAATTAGGTCCTCGCATGAGCACCCAGAGCATCCTGGTATTTCTTGTCATTTCCCAAAAGTGTGGCCCAGTGTGCAATCAGATCCCTTCTGGGAAGGCAACTGAAGTGGTGATTTGAAGGACAGGGTCTCAAAACCATGCAAAGTTCTGCAGGGTTCTTTTCTGTTTCTGACAGGGCTTCTTTTGTTTGTCTCAACTGCCAGCAAACTTAGACTGTGTCTCATTAAGCGAAAAGAAGAGCAGTGACAAAGGACTGATAAAGGATTTAAACGATCACCTTCTAAACCAGCCTAAACAAAAAAGGTAGAACAGCTTCATGGAAACAGGCCAATCATCTACAGATGCCACAGGCGGGTTAAATTCACAGTCTCACCACACCCCTGCATTTGAGATAGCCCTGAAAGATAGCTAAGCACATATTTAAACCCAAAACAAAAGCAAATATGGAAAGCTGCTCTGAATTTTGGGCAGAGAAGATGGGCCAAGGTTGGAGTTACCTACACATTTTCTAGGAGAGTGAGACTCCCTTCCCATGCTCTTTGCTGCTGATGGTCGCCCCTGGGCCATCAGCCTGTGGCTCAACATCAGGAATGAGCTGCCAGGGACAGGGGTGGCAGGAGAAAGTCAGGTCCTGGCTTCTTCTGAAAGGGAACACAACATCCTGTGCATCACCTTGAGCATGGTGAGTGTGTAAGGGGAAGGAGTGGGGAGAGAACACATGGAAGCAGACCTGAAAATGTAGCTGCCTGTATAGCTGTGCTAGCTCGGGGTGAGAAAAAATATCATGCTTCCTAGCCCATGGAGCTTCCTGGGGCACATCAGAGCGAGGGCACAGCAACTTCTTCAGCAGTGACCTTTTGTCAGCTTATTTTCAAGGAGATCATTGTTGATAGCTGTACCACAGACACCATTTTTTAAGCCCTCAGCTGCACTGCCACCACACCAGCCTTGCTGAATGCCTGGTGCTTGAGGGCAGACCAGAAGTACTTTGTTCCTAGGACAGGGGTTACATCTTGGTCTTACATCCTGAGATGTATGAAGGGAACAAGGCATGGAGTTCAGCCAGATCTGTGCTGCCCCTGGACAGTTGGCTTCCTCAACAACACCTCGCTGGAGCCTGGAGGAGCACATACATGGATGCTCAAAGTCTTAGGGACAGGCTGGGACCCCGAACCCAGCCCAGCATCAAACCAGCATTGGGATATACAGAGGGAGAGAGCAGCAGGACTCCTGGGGTAGACCAAAAAGCAACAAAAAGAAGACAGGCAGGGGGCTGGAGACTGGGCAAAGAGCTGAACCCAAGCACCTACCAAGTGTTGCCAGAAAGAAAAAAAGCTGTGAATCACTATCTGGGCAACTCTGGAGAGGAAGCCTGGCACAGTTTGAACCCTCACTGTGTGTTAGGAAAAGCCAGGTATGTTCTTGTAACTAAACACAATTGACCTGACTTTCTCATGCTTTGTACCTCCTATCTACAACAACCTGCACAACACTCAAGGCTCAGAGCTATCTGGATCCAAAAAAATGTTTGGAAAGCTACATGGAACAGGTTGCCCCAGGAGGTGGTAGAAGCCCCATCACTGTAAGTTTTTAAGGCCAGGCTGGATGGGGCTCTGAGCAACCTGATCTGGTGTGAGGTGCCTCTGCCCATGGCAGAAGGGTTGGAATTAGATAATCCTTGAAGTCTCTTCCAACCCTGACAATTCTATGATTCCGTGTGACCCAGCACTGACTTTGGTCCCAACTGTTGATATGAAGGAATTCTTAGATATACAGCAAATGGATGCTGAGTATATAATATTGAACTATTAAAAAGGATTTTGTTGGGGGGCATTTAGAGTAGTTCTTAAATCAAGACCTAGTCTGTCTCTCGATGGTATTACCCCTGCAACTTTCTGCTGCTCAGTCGATGGAAAGATGAAGGATCATTATAGCTTCTTGCCAACACGCAGTTAATTAAGGAAACATAAAGTCCATGTGTGATGCTAAAGATCACCTCTGTGCCCCTGAATCCACACTGGTATTAAATTACCTGGGTAATGACAGGATAATTTTGCTCTCCATTTTAAGCTGAGGTTTATCCAGTCCATTATGGGAAGGAAATGTCATCTTATGATTTAGCTGAAGGTGATGTCAGGCCAGATGCTCTATAATTTAGGTCAGATTTCCAATAACATTTTGATTAGATGACTCTGAAGTATGAACCTGAATGGTCAGACTTCTGAACACCCTTAAGCATAGGGTGTTTGAACAGCTGAAGATGCCAAAGGAGAGGCTCACAGCCTTGCTGCCCCTTTGCTGCCCTGTGTGTCTCCTCTAGCTGACAAAACAGCTCTCAGAGGTGGCATTTGCTATATTTGCACAGGTAAGGTCTGGATGCACACAACAACCTCACCTGGGCAAGAACTGAGCAAAAGATGATGGGAAGCCTAAGAAGAGGTGTGGCTCCTGCTTGCACCTACATCAGTGAGGGAAAACCACTTGGAAAACTGAGGCTTACAAAAGAGCAAAGACAGTTACCCTTGGTAAACATAGGCCTGATGAGAGACAAGTGACTATGGAGAGAGCATCAGAGGTTTAATACAAAATGTAAGAAAGAAAAAATATAAGAAAGAAAAAAATGTAAGAAAGAAAAAAATGTAAGAAAGAAAACAACAACAACAAAAGTTTGTGTTGCTTCAGCATCACAAATTTAAAGTTCTCTTTGAATTTAAAAAAAAAAAAAAGCAGCCAACAAAACCCTTCAGAGTCCTCATTTCCCAGGCTGTGCATAATATTAGCACACAGCAGAGGCAGTAATTATTTTTTGAAGAGTACAGGCACGCAAACTATGTGCCAGCCACAAAATCTCAGGGGATGCTATTATCCTTTGCCCTCAGTCTCCACAGGCTCTGCTTGAAAGCCCATTTCACTAGTGTCCAAAACACAATTGGTCTGTGCTTCAAGTCAGGAAAGAGTATTTCTAGGCCCATACTCCAGTCCAGTTGTTCTCAGGTTAATACATGCCTTGGGACTTTGCAGGGTTGAGAGCCCATCTCTCAGCAGGGTTGAGCATTTCTGGCTTCATTTCCCATTTACCTGCTGTGCCAGCCTTATACATCCCAACTCTCCAGTCTCAGCCTGTAAAGCTTGAAGCGTGAGCAAAACTCTGCAGTAACGAGGTGCTTGCACAAGACTGAGGGAATAGGAAAGATAAAAACCCTGGCAAGCTGGGCCATGACTGTTTATTGCATCCTAGCAAAAATCCCTGAATAGTTAGACTTGATGATCTTACTGGGTCCTTCTAACTTAAATAATGATTCCAAAATGGGAGTGTTTCCAGAAAGGGCACCGGCTGCATCACTCATTCCTGACAGAGTTATGCAGCTGCTACTTAAGCTAGTCCTTGTCATGCCACAGCTCCCTGATAGTATCAGGATCTACATGGACATTTGTCAAAATAGGAGGACATCTAAAGATAGCATTGAACCTAAGGGAAAGGAATTTAAAAGAAAACAAATCACCATGGTTACAGAGTAGGGTGATAAAAGCATTCCCTCTGTGGGGAAACCTCACTTGGCCGACCTTTGCTGATACGGATTCTGGAGACAGCACTAAGCTGCCTAGAACCAGAGAAAGGAAAACAAGGAAGTCCAAGCAACAAATGAAGATATTTTAACAGTCAAGGTTGCACAGCGCAGCTGCTGCAAGTCAGACACCCCTGTGGAGCCCAAGGGCTTGGCCTGGGGGGGGCTCAGTGATTTGTAGTCACAGCAGCTGGAGCAGTGCTGGCAGTAAAGAGGAACGTGCCAAAACCTCCACGGCATGGCAAAGCATGTCTACCAACCCAGCCAACATCCCCCCCAGCCAAGCCACAGCTCAGAGCTGCAATCCAGCAATGCACTGAAGCCAACCTTAAAGGTGCCTAGCACCAAGCCAAACACCACATGGAGCAAAGTTCTGAAAAAATTAGTCCTAACTACTCACACTTGTTTAAAACCAGTGGCGGGTTAACCTTGTACAAACGTGCAGGGTGCTGGATGAGGCACTGCTCACCCATGCTGCTCTGCCTCTCTGCTGCACTGAGTCCTCCCATAACTGGTGTAAAGGCAGAGTAAAGTCAGCAGCACTCATCTGAGAGTGGTTGTGTACCTGCTGTTGCCCAGCATCTGCAGAATTTTAGCTTGTGTTTATAAAAGTGATCAGTGCTTCCTGTGGCTTGGTGTGGCCAGAGGCTACTTACCTGTGGGCCTGACCAGTGTGTGAGGAAACAGAGTAAAATGCCACACCTCCATGCCCCTTGAAGCAGCAGCTGAGGTACCATCTGGACTCTTGTCAAATCCCATGTGCTGGCTGGTGTCTATGTATGAGTGCTGAGCCTTTTGCTACTGCTCTTCGGCAGCTTCTCACTCAGTCTGCCCCTGACTAGGAGAGCAGGGAATGGCAGGAGCAGACCACACCTTTCACAGTCATTTCATTTCGTCCTGCTGCCCTCAGTGCCACAGCATTGCTCCTGTTTGTGGCTTCTCTGGGCTCTCAGCGATCCCACACCTGAGCTGGAGGAGAGTTCCTGCTGTATCACTCAGGCTGAGATGTTACATCTCATCACAACCCGTTGACCATCATGGCTACAGGCACAGATGCAGGTTGGGTTTGCATTTGGAGTAGTGAAAACGTAACAGAAACATTTGTCTGCCCATGCAAATCCAAAGGATTTTTTCATCCCTCTCTTCTGTGCTTCCTGCATGCCTCTATTTCAAACCTGACAAGTGCTCGGGTGTTTAGATATCCAATTTTCACCACCATGTGAAGCAAGGAGACCCAAAACGGAAGGCTGTTGATGTGGGAACTACTGGTACTTTATGTTCCTGAAACTCTCCAGAGCAGTGTGGTCAAGAAAGTTCTGCTTTGGTGACTTCAAAGTCCACACAAATCCTCTAGTTCCTGAATTTTTCACTTGATATTTTTGGGTGGCGTGGCCTACAGCAAGCTGTGGCTGGCTGGAGTTTCCCACAGTGTTTGCAATGCTCCGGAAGGGACAAATTTGCATGAAAGCATCACTTCCATGCTGAGCTGAGAATAGTGTCACATAACCAAACTGTGCTGGACTGATGAAAGTTTGTTCTGATGATGTAATCCCAGCTAGGTTAGGTAACACTGGAGGGTGGCATTGCCATGGAGGCACAGATTTTGCAATCCTCCCTTTTCTAGCTTACTCACACACTTTAAGTTAAGCAGCTGAACTCATCCTTTTATTTCCAGTAAACTCCGTCTCTGTGTTTCTGACTTGTGCTTACAATTGCACCTTACACTCCAGCCAGTGGTGGGTTTCTTCATGGTGTAAAGGAAGACAGTAAACCTTTACTGGCTTTAGCCATCTAAAAAGTACCTGTGTTAACACCAGCTGGTCAGTGTGACTGCTCGAGTGCCCCACGTTCTTTCTCCCAAATGCTCGATCAGCATTTCAGCTATGTAGACATTAACCCTTTTTTATTAAAAAAAACCCCAAACCAACATGTGAGTTCAAAGTATCTGACCAAAATTCCCTTCAGCTTCCACTTCCCATTCTTCTGTCATCATTCTTTCAGCATCTCTCCAGCCACCACAGAGATGATTCTGCCACTTTGCTCTGCTGAGACCTCACCTGCAGTGCTGTGTACAGGTCTGGAGCCCTCAGTATAGGAAGCACACAGACCTGAAGGAGAGGGTCCAGAGGAGGGCCACGAAAATGATCAGGGGGTTGGAACACTTCTGCTACAAGGACAGGGCTGAGGGAGCTGGGTTTGCTCAACCTGAAGAAGAGAAGGTTCTGGAAAGACCTAATAGCAGGCTTCCAGTACCTGAAGAGGACCAACAGGAAAGATGGAGAGAGACTGTTTACAAAGGCCTGTAGTGACAGGACAAGGGGCAATGGCTTCAAAATAGAGAAATGCAGATTTAGACTGGATGTTAGGAGCAAGTTCTTCACTATGAGGGTGGTGGAATACTGGAACAGGTTTCCCAGGGAGGTGGTTGAGGCTCCTTCCCTGGTGATATTCAAGGTGAGGATCAACGAGGCCCTGTGCAGCCTGATCTATTTGGGGATGTCCCTGCTGACTGCCTGGAGGTCAGAATGGATGAGCTTTGGAGGTCCCTTCTGGCCTGGACCATTCTATGATTCTATTCTATGATTCATCCAGAGAAGAAGACTGAAAAAAACACAGCAGCAGGCAGTGAGCTACCCCATAATTTCATAATCTGTTGCAAATACGTCAGGCAGTAAAATGCCATGGGAAAGGACAAGCTCTGCTATGTTTTCAATTTTCTACACACCTTCAAGACACAAGTCAAAGCTACAAATGGTTTTACTGTATAGCAATGCGAACCAAATGTGTGACTGAGGTTGCAAACAGATTTTATTGTTCACATGTGGCTACTGTGTAACCATTTATTTCCCCAGACCAGTTATATCAATACACCAGAAGGCACTGCGTATTTTGCAGTTGGGTTTTTGTCTTTCATTTTTTTTTTTCTCCAGAACTATGTTGCAATATAGTTTCTAGCACAGAAATTTATCAAGTATTTACAGTTGGTTGAAAGTTCAAAGGGGCAAGATAGGAATTCAGATTAACTGGAAACCTAAACAAATGTAAAGGAAAATGAGGATCAGATTCCAAAAAGTCTTCTAGTCTACGTGGCAGGCCTAACAAATGTTCTTGATTTGTGCTGGTTGTTAAAGAAGTGTAAATTTCATGATGAATTGATGTAGCTCCTGGGATGAATAAAATCAATAATGCAGTAACGTTGAGTTAAAACCAGGCTGACGTTGATTGAGAATGAGTGCATAGGATTTGAGGTCTTTCCATGCACAAGCAGATATTAGTAAATCAGAGCCAGATTGCCAATTAAACCTTGTTATTTCAGGGCAGACTAGAATAAAATAATGTATGATGAAGAGAGCAGGCTGAGGGCAAAGCTATTGAGGTGGAAACTGAGTGTTCACCGAGCCTGAATGGGAGAATGTGAAATCAGTAATGTCCTCAGAAGGCTTGCAGGACCTGATTTGTTTGGGATGTATTTTCCATTGGTTATTTCTACAAAGGCAAAGCCAGTGGGGTTAGATTAGAAACAAAACCCCTTTACTCCAAGGAATGGGGCCCCAGTTCATAAATTAATCTTTGCAATTTGTCTCTGATTTAGACATTTTATTGCATGCCCTTAGCATGTAGTGAAACTGGTTGGTGAATAGACCTGCCCTGGTTTCTAGCTGATCTGTGTCCCTGGGCATGTTCAGTGTCCTTGCTGCTTGTATTTTACCCCAGTCAGGGGTGGAAAGTCAACACTCAGTGACCTCTAGTCCACTCTGGATACTGTGCTAAGACCAGATGAGGGCTAATGGGGGGAATTTTTGTTTCCACTAACTTACACCACAAATACTGAGTAAGGGTTAGACACCTAGGAATTATGAGAAAATTAAAGGGAAAATGTATTTAATGTCTGCAACAGAATGAGCAAATGAAGCCTGATTCTTACGGCTTTCTCTCTGTCCCTCTTTCCCCTTTCCTATTAGGATCCTGTGGTTTCTACTAAGACTTCTCTCTCAGCAGATGTGATATTTTAGTTAGTTTTTCTCACAGTTTTCTGGCAATTTAATGTAATTTTGATACTGCTAAAGCCTCTACACTTCTGCCATACTTAGCTGGAGCTGGGCACCAGGATCAGAAGTCGCTGAGAGGAATGAAGAGGCACAGGGCATGAATTGTAAGCCAGGTTTTAACCAACATTCCCCTTATTATGATAAATGCAGTGGATTTGTTTTGAAGCAGGGGAGGGAGAATGACTGTGGAAGCTCAGGCTGCTGCCAGGTCTCAGCAATTTTCTTTCATATGAGTACACATGGGGGGACTGCAGGAGCAGTGCAACAGCAGGACTGACTTGCCCACGGGTATGCAGAAGAACATCACAGACCTTAGGTTTCTCATTTCCAGCCCTCCACCTTGAGAAAACACAAACAAAATTCTCTCTTTTCCTAGGGCTTTGAGGCTTACAAATCAGCTGGATGACTCCTCTGATAAAATATTTAGACATCTGTTCAGAGAGATCACAACCTCACCTTCTAAAGAAAATCACTCCTGGGTGAAGAACCATCACCACCGCAATGGGCAATGCCTTTGTGCCTGGGGTCTGCGGCAGCCTCAGACTCTCCGTGATGTCTGTGTTGGGATCCATGCTGCACACAGCACTGGTGATGAATAATTATTCATGCCAACTCTTCAGACTCCTACGCACATACACTCCAAGATGTATTGGACTGGAGGATTTCGTAGGATGACTGTGTGACCTCGCTTCCACTTGATCCCCTGCAGGTCACTAGCCTCAGCAGAAAGGGCAGATGAGCCCTTCGAGTTCCCCAGGGTTTCCTGTCAGATACCAGTGTCTTCTAATAGCAGTTCACTGCTGTGTATTAACTGTAGAAGCTGATATGTAATGAGGGAGGGAAGATGCCAGACACAAATGCCCTTGAAAGAACCTATTCTAAGGATACCACATCAGGATCAAGAGAAGGACATTATCCTCGAGTTTGTGTGAATGAAGTGGGGCTATTTGGCAGCTCTGTAACTCATTCAGCTCTTTTTCCTTCAACTAAGACACCAAACTCATTCATTATATTTGGCTTCAGGGCTCCTGGGAGCCACCCTGAAAGCTCTCCATCTTCAACATAGACAGCTAATCTGGACAAATAATTTCAAACAGTTTAAAAACCAGTTTGACCCCACAGGTAAAATAGCCAAAGGTTAAAAGGACATCTTGGTGTGCCTCTGTAGAGAATATAAATTGAGCTGTTTATTCCTTCTCTCTGGAGCCTGTGCAAGGTTCAAATTCAGTTTATAAGCTTATCACAAAAAATTCATTTTATAGAGTACCTTAAACATAAACTCCCACTCAGTCCAATCAAAGCTTTTCCTGCATGAAGCAGCTGAGCTACAATTGGTTCCCTTGTTCAGTCAGCCAAGTCAATGTTCTCAATCAGTATAAAACATTAGAATTCAAATTGTGGGTTTTAACAAAATGGGTTGAATCAACTTCCAAGGAGATGGCAAAGGTCTGTGCAAAGAAACATTCCTGCTTGCTTACAGAAAATGCATGAGTCCTGTAAAGTGCAGGGCTCCAAGAGGACCCTGTGGTCTGATCTCATTATCCTGGGATGTGGGTGCATTCCCTCACCCTTCACTCTAACCCATCTCCAGCCTGAACTCTTTAAGTTTCCTACTTTCTAAAACTCACTTATCTCAGCTCCTTCCACTGGATAATAATCGAGCCCCTGGGCTTTGCCAGAGATCAAAGTATGATTGCTCCAGTTGTCTCTGTTTCAAAATCTATTGCTGCTTTAGATGCTGCTGTAGCTTACTCAGATAAAGCCACCTCAAGCTGAAAGGCAAGCCCACAGCAGCTGTGGATTAGATGAGAGCAATGTTTAGGAAGTGACGTACACTGCTCAGCATCCGTCTGCTGTTCTGGGTGCTCACACAGTTGCTTAAGGGAGAGAGGACACACTCCCAAGAGCACTGCATGGACATAGCTGTCCACAACAGCCACTAGTTGGTAGCACTCCTACAACTCTTTTTCAAACACAAGCACAGAGACGACAGCCTCTGCTCAGTGGTAATGCCACATAGACCCAGATAAGTCTCACAGAGAAGCACATCTGGCTGGAAACTAAGGCCCTATTTTGTACTTACTGAACACGAAGTTCAAGGGAGGTGATTCTCCCCCTCTACTCAGCTCTGGTGAGAGCCCACCTGCAGTACTGTGTCCAGTTCTGGAGCCCCTATTACAAGAGGGATATGGACATGCTGGAAGGTGTCCAGAGAAGGGCCACCAGGATGATCAGAGGGCTGGAGCACCTCTCCTATGAGGAGAGACTGAAAGAGTTGGGGCTGTTC
>VXBD01006505.1:56192-79488 GCA_013399975.1 Indicator maculatus
CCTGACTGATTCTATGATTCTATGAAGTTGATTCTTCCAGCGGTAGAGAATAAATTCCCTGAAGCCCACACCTCCTACGAGACTGACAGGGATAAAAGGCACAAAGCCATATTGTAGGCTGCGTGGTGCAGGACACAGCAGGAAATCAGTTACATTGCCCCAGGCTTCAGTGTGATTTGAGACTGTCAAACATCTGGATCTCCCTGTGTTACAATTGGAAGAATTAGGACAACACTGTCTTGCAATTAGGTCCCAAAGAGGCTCCAAATCTTCTGGAATTTTCTGTGCTACAAATGATCTTATTTAAAAAATCTGCAAGCACTGACTTCCAGAAACCATTTTACTATCCAAAAGATGGCTCAGGTATATTTGTGGATGAAAAAGTGGACATGAGCTGGCAATGTGTGCTCATGGCCCTGAAAACAAAGCTGGGCTGCATCCAAAGAGTTGTGATCAGCAGGTTGAGGGAAGTGATTCTCTGCCTGTTTTACTCCACTCTGATGAGACCTCATCTGGGCTCCAAGGAGACTTTATTGTGGCCTTTCAGTACTTAAAAGGGACTTACAAGATAGATGGGGACAAACTTTTTAGCAGGGATAGTGCAAAAGGACCAGGAATAATGGTTTTAAACTGAAAGAGGAAAGACTTAGATTAGATACAAGGAAGAAATTTTTCAGCATGAGGGTGGTGAAACACTGGAACAGGTTGCCCAGGGAGGTGGTAGAAGCCCCATTCCTGGAAAAACTGAAGGTCAGGTTGGGTGGGACTCCAAGCAACCTGACTTAGTTGAAGATGTTTCCTGTTTATTGCAGTGAGTCCTTTAAAGGTGCCTTCCAATGCCATCTATTTTATGATTGTATGATTCTATGTGACACTACATGGCTGAAATCAAAGAAACATTCATGGCACAGAGAGTAAGAACCAGTACTGAACATGAGGTTGTTACAAACTAAAACTATTCCTTGGGATAGCTCTGAACTTCAAACATTGAGGGTCAGAAACCCAAGTGAATTAAATTGTTTCAGACAATTAAGTGACAGTAACAAGTCAGCAAGGCCATTTTAGATTCATGTGCTGGGAAAAAGAACAAGAACTAACTAATGAAGATGATTCATGATGTCCTCTCCTTCCTTCAAAAGGCTGTCAACAGGAGTGGGTAATAAGAACAATGTAACTGAGATTGAGGAAGATAATTTACCAACAAGACCTATTCACATTTGCAAGTCATCAGCAAACATTTCAGCGTGGATACCCACCAATATTTGGCAGGAGGAGCCTTTTTTTTTTCCCCTTGGAACTGAGATTGAAACTAAGCATAGCTTGCCAGGCATCAACCTTCTTGAACACATCACTACCCCAAGGTGCTTAATCAGTGAAGCCATAAGCACTTGTTAAGACATTGGGAGACAGAAGGGATGCATCCACACACTGGTTGGTGCAGGGAGCTGAAGTAATAGGAAGGAAGCATTTAACAGAAAATTTTTATTTCCATTTGTTTATATTTTGATGGCATCTGCAGGGATTTGACCATTTTTAAGACCTTCATATAAAAGACAGGAAAAATACCTGACCCATCCTACCAGTTTATCATGCAATCTATCAATCCAGGCAAGCAGAACAACTCCTACAAAGCCTGAACAACTGAGCCACATACCCCACTGACAAAATAAAAGTAGGAAGCAGAGAGCAGCTGAAGTAATTGGTGATTCCACACTTTTGAAAACTGGAGCTATTCCTTGGTTTCCTGAAGATAGCTTTCTGATGAAATTTTTACACCTACTTGTTAAAACATTTACCTAATGCCCCAGCAACATCACAAGAGTACTCGCTAGTGTCAGGAATTACACAGATCATGTATTTTTGGTTCTGATGTCACTATCACTTTCATAAAACCACAGTCCCGTGGTTGTTTCCAAATCCTCAACAGAGTGAGTGAAGATGAGGAGATACACATGAAAGCACATAAATCTCAAGACCATCTCTCCCCAGGCTGCTGACTACCTGCTGACAACCCCTCCTCTCTCTAGCTACTCTCACACAATGTCTGTAAATCTACAGAATTCTAAGTGCTGCAGCCAGTGCTTTCTTATACAAAGTATGCAATCCAAAGGAAAAAGTAGGCAAATCACTACTTAAAGAAATAGGAATGAAGCTGTTATCTCTCATTTTTGCCTTGTTAAGTGCCCATCAGGCTTATCATGCTCCTTGTGCATCCTCCTGTCTTATCACCACACAGATCAGATTTTCCCTCTGCAAGCCTGATCGCCTTATCCCCGATCTCACAGCCCTGACCAGGTGTAACCACCCACCTTGGCACCCACACAGCCCACTGCCATCTTGGTGCTTCTGCCCAGCTTCTTCTTGTTTGCTAACAGAAGTGTATTTGTGCTCAGTTACAACTGCCATTGAACTACTGAGCCATACTATTGAATCACTGACAGATACAGGGCAGGAGTTCAGTCAGTTGATTTCTAGGAACAGTACATCTTTCTTGTGCTGCTGAACTGCCTCTTTCTGAAATGCTTCTGAATTAGGGATTCAGGGATTATTAGGGATTATTGTACTCACCAAGCAAGATGCACCCTGATTCTGGGTAATGAGATCTCCTCATTCAAATTCCTCAGATGAAAACTAAATGCACTGTTCTCACAGCACTTTGTAAGATCATCAATTATTACATACCTGGGCATCTAAATTATTGCTCACCTGCATTTTTCACCTGTAGTATACAGTGACAGAAAATTGTTATACAGAGTAGCTGCTGCACTGTCATGGAAGAAGGCAGCTGACAACCTGGTTCAGCTCACATAAAGCCTGCCAACACGACTTAGAGATGATAATTTTTGACAGACTGTTAAGTCATAGTCATGATATTTATTGCACTCTGTGTGAGATAATGACAAGTTTGATCCTGCACCTTTGACAACAATATGAGAGTTGTCATATATTTCAGAAGGAACAGAATGAGGAGGGTATCATTTTTTTCCTCATTTTTGTTTCAGCCAAGTGAGAGTATTCACACAGGACATCAACTGGAATGATTCAGCATAAAGCTTTCACTCTTTCTACCTCATGCTGGTCAGTAGTTGTTGCCACAGTCAACTAGTGACCTAGATATCAATAGGGCAATGAGAAATGTCCATGCTGAGTGATTTTATCTTTGTTTTACTACAGTATTTCTTGCATCTCCTCTAGCAGCCAGAGCTCATCTTTGTCTGAAGCAGGATACCGGACTGAATTGGTTTGGCCTAGTGTAGAAACCTTCATCTTCCTACAAATAAGGAGGGTGCATTTCTTCTTCTGCCTAGCAGGCTGGGTGAAGTGTCTGTGGGAGTCCTCACCACTCTACAACTACCTCAAGGGAGACTGGAGCAAGGAGGGGGCTGTTCTCCTTGACGACAAGCGGCAGGACTAGAAATGGTTACAAGCTGTGCCAGGGGAGCTTTAGGCTGGATATTAGGAAATACTTCTTCACTGAAAAGATTATAAAACATTGGAATGGTCTGCCCAGGGCAGTGGTAGAGTCACCATCCCCAGGGATGTTCAAGTGGCGTGTCGACCTGGCACTTAGGGACATGGTTTAGTGTTGACCCTTCAGTGCTGGGTCAAGGATCAGACTGGACAATTTTGAAGTCTCTTCCAACCAGGTATATTCTGTTATTCTGTGATTCCTTGCAGCCTCCACAAAATTATGTCCATGTTTCCCACACTTGCAGCACCGTGTCACACTCTGCCTCCTGCTTTATGAGCCCAGGCTTCTGGCAGAACTGACTGGGCAGTCTTCATCTGGCAAGGACAGAGGATCTAGGGAGGCAGAGTGGTGGAAAGGCAAAAAGGAGTCAAGGAGGTGTGGGGGTTGTCTCACTCACCAAAGGCAAAGCTGCAGGATTGCTGCCTATCTATGCTCTGTCATCTGCAGGATCCCATGAGTGTGGGATCCCTTCCATCCTGAAAGAAGAATGAGCTCTCTAATGCATCACAGCCAAAGAAACTTTGGGTTCCTGCGTTTAACATCAACAAAGAGTGACAGTGCCACTTCTGATTGCAGGCTGAGGAATTTGAACACAGCAGCTTCTAGGCAGGCCCAAATAATTATGCAAGCAGTGAGGGTCACAAGAGGAAAAGGAGACACACTATGAGAATATAAGGCTGAGATCCTAAGAAGAGATTCAGGTTGTGTTTATATAGCTTGATAGGTAGTGTGAAATGTGATTCAGATGTTTTTATGAGCTACATCCAGATAACCACATACTGGATAAAGTCTGCCAGATTTCTGTGCAATTCCATTATGCTTTAGGGAATTGTCATACCCCTGATGTTGTGCTGAAGAGGAAGAAAGTGACTTCCCCTCCAGGAGAAGGTTAGCTTGTCAAGCACCCATATTTTCCCAACCAAAGGCTGCACCAGCCACTTTGCCAGGAATGGGAAAGCCACACCCCATCTGCAGAAAACAGAGGGGATTGCAACAAACATCACTTAAAAAATATATAAATGCAGCTCCTAAGGGCTGCAGGCCACAGCAGGCCATTTTCTGTCCTTCAATTAGTGATCTTTCAAATGACTCACCAGTGAGCATTGCATCAAGGGACCTGCAATCTGCCAGGGCCATATCAAAGTATTCATTGACAGGACTGGTAGCACCACTTTTTTGAAGATTGCCCAACTTCTCTTTTTAAGGTCCCATTTTCAGTTTACTCACAGTTCTGCCAACCCTTTATCAGTTCCAGCTCACATGTTTTAGGCTTACTGCCTGCCTACAGCTCATTGCCTGTTTGTTGGGTTTGGGGGTTTGGTTGAGTTTAACCAGTTCAGCTGTTTCCAGTAGAAACAAAACAACAAAACCAAAAAAGTCTCCTTTTTCCTATAATTGCTGCCTGTGGCAGGGAACTGAAATTTTTCAGGCTGATGATCCTTGGGTCATGAATCTGCCATCAAAGTCCACTTCTAAAGACTCTTGGTGGTAATCAGATTACCTATAAGCAAGTCTTTGTATTTCAGCCCATATGGCAGGTGAAGCTGGTCCTTCCTTAAGCAGTTACTCCCAGCAGCACTAGCAGCAGAGCAGCACTGTACCTGCCTACAACTCAGAAAACTCAGCAACTGGGCTGGACAAAAAGGAGCCTAATAAAGAAAGCAGGAGAATCTGAGCCAAGTGCTAGGGCAGAAAAGAAGGGCTTGGTTGCTTGGAATTTCACACAGAGACAGAGCAGGATGGGGACCCACAGGGACCGGTCGTTCTCAGCCCCTCCAAACTGATCCCTGTTACCATATAGCAACTACTGCTATTTGTGCAGGACTCTGACAATATTACCACGAACAACACTTGCCCATCTCAACAAAGGAGCCCTAAACCGCACAGGACACAGGCATCAGGCATAAGAAAGAATGTTTGAAGGCAAGAACCTACCATCAGTGTCCAGTTTGTGGCACTGAGCAATCAATTCATTCCCTGTGAGCATGAAATCTACTTGGACCAAACCCAAGTGAACAACCTGTGAACCTGTTGTTGCTATCTGCTTCTGTCATCAGTTCTCTTTTAGCCCAGAGAAATGAGCCATGAAGATTCCTACAAACCAATTTAGAAGAGGCTCTAACTAATTTCTGGTGGCTAATACATTCCATATGCTCCCAGTAGAAATGTAAGAATGATAGACAAGTGGCTGCTGCTCAAGACTTGTGAGATTGTTATGCCAGAAAGCCACTATCAATCAATCAATTAGCATTGATTAATTAGAGGGGAGATGAAGGACAGCAAAGATACTCTAATCCTGCTTTCTGAACAATAGATCTGAGCTGAGCTCCAAGCGTTCCTGAGTCATGGGCCCTTCAGCAGAAGGGTGTCTGAAGCAATATCAGAGACTGTGGCAGGAATAACATCCTAGGGCAAGAGGAGCTTTATCTCGGAGGAGGAGGAAAGGCTTTCTGCAGCTACGTGAAAGCAACAGTAATAAATTAGTATGGATGATAGAAGTTAGAGGGCTAAAGCTGGAGAAGGGGAGGGAGTAAAGCAAGGGAAATAAATTTGGAGGGGGTATAACTGAGAGCCTGTCCACTTCCATCTTCACAGAGAGAGTGATTGCCCGTTGGAATGGGCTGCCCAGGGAGGTGGTGGAGTCGCCGTCCCTGGAGATCTTCAAGAAAAGCCTGGATGAGGCACTTAGTGCCATGGTCTAGTTGATTGGATAGGGCTGGGTGATAGGTTGGACTGGATGATCTCAGAGGTCTCTTCCAACCTGAGTGATTCTATGATTCTATTATTCCACCTCCCCCACTATGAGGGCAGGATTAGAGAAGCCAGGATTAGCTCTTCCTAACTCCCAGTCCTATTTGCTCTGTGATTCATCAGAGGGGCTTTGTCACAGGCAGGCTAGCCAAAGGGCTAAAATCAGATACCAATTCATGAGTCCCCTATTGGGGTACAGTCTGGTTCCCACAGCTGCGTAAGGTGTAATGGGATGTAGCCCAGACAGGTATTGGGAGCACCAGAGGGCACCACACAGCAAAGAGCAGTTGTTAAATGGGTGCCTGGGGCTACAGAACTAAGGGGGAAGGAACTGGAGGCTTAGCTGGGAAAGCAGACAGGGAGGGCTATATATCCCAACAGCCAGGGTGGTGATGTCAAAAAGCACGCCTAATTTTTCATTTGGTCTTTGTAACCAACTTGGTATAAATCTCAAGAAGCATGGCTTCTGGGATTTCCCTCTGTGCCCTGTCAAATCAAGAAAATGAGGCTATTATGTAAATTTAATCTACGTCCTCTGCTACACCTCCCTCCTCCGAACTGAGCATGTCCATACTGCACATACCCCAACACATGGCTTTGCAGAAATTGTGAAACAATGTGAAGAAAAGGGCACCATGAGAGCTACTTCACTTTACAAGCAATGAGACTGGTGAGGGGGTTGAAGGGAAAGTCATATGAGGAAAGGCTGAGGGAGCTGGGGGTGTTCAGCCTGGAGAAGAGGAGACTTAGAGGGGACCTTAGCACTCTCTACAACTACTTAAAAGGACATTGTAGTCAGGTGGGGTCTTCTCCCAGGCAACTGGTGACAGGACAAGAGGGCATGGTATGAAGCTGTGCCAGCGGAGGTTTAGGTTGGATATTAGGAAGCACTTCCTCACAGAAAGGCTGGTTAGGCTCTGGGATGGACTGCCCAGGGAGGTGGTGGAGTTGCCATCACTGGAGGTCTTTAAGAAAAGCTTGGACATGACACTTGGTGGCATGGTTTAGCTGATGTCGAGGTGTTGGGTTGTGTGCTGGACTCAATGACCTTGGAGGTCTTTTCCAGCCTCAATAGTTCTGTGATTCTGTGAAACTTGTGTGGTTGGTCTGTATGGTCAGCACTCATTTACAGCCCCAGAGAAGCAATGAAACTCTGGGCAAACCCTGCAGCCCTTGTACTGTCTCTTACAGCCCCCTCAGCCTACTGCCAAAGATACCATCTGTACTCTCCCTGTGTCTGTCACTGAAGCCATCAGCCTCAGTCATTTTCCTGCCCTCTGTTAACAACCTCAGTGGTAAGAAGGCCCAGAGGTACTCCCCGTGACATAAATCTCTGCACTGATAGGATCATTTAAACACTGGAAAAATCAGGCTTCCTTTTTTCCTCTGTGTCCTTGTGCTCTGAAATTAGATTTCCTTAGATCTAGGGTAATTAATATGAGTCCTCTCCTCAGAAAAGGCACATCAGTCAGGCTACAGACCTAACTCTTCAGCTGCATAACAGACAACTATCACAGCTTTCCTACACAGCCTGCTCAAAAACCTAGTCTCATGGAGTTAATGGACTGTTGAAGATAAGCAGCTGTGGCCAAAGCAGAATTCCATCCTGGGAAATACTTGAGGGAAGACAAAATAACCGACCTGGCATGATGATTTATGGATGTGTTCAGAGCAAGATTTTCAACTGTTCCCCAGCTACACAGCCATATATTCCTTTGACCCCAGATATTAAATCCTCTAAGTCTCCCACGCAGCTTCTTTCTCACTCAACTTTTTTGTCAGGGTGCTTCATTTTTAGCCTTGGTTTTTGTCACAGTAACTGCTCAGAGCAATAGAGGTTTCCCCTTTGCAAAGATCTTTGAAGAGCCTTTCAGCTGAATCAGTTGCTTTAGCTCTGACAGCCCCTCATTTAAACTCACTTTCTTACTGCTCTGCTTTGAGTTTCACAGCAAGCTGGGCCAGCAAATGTGAAAGGATGTGGTCTACCAATCACACTGAAGATTAGAAACACCTTGTTTTGGAACAAAAAACTAAGAAAAATATGTGGATGTAGCTGCACAGCAGTAAGTATTAGCAAAACCTTGATGTGTCATCCAAACTATCTTCCTATTCATGACTACACTTGAAACCTCTTACAAGGTTATGATAAGAAGTCACTCACCAGTGCTAGAAGAAGACAAAGCATTCTGTTTTCTCCAAGCAGCAAGTTACCACATGCAAGCGAACACTGTGTGCAGAACACTTTTCACCTCCGTGTTCCCATCCAGGACTGTATTTAACCTTGGTAAATGATGAACTATGTCCTACAGCTGTCCTACATATTTCAGACTCACAAAGGCAGGAGCAAGGTCATTCCAATTCTAGAGCACTGTCTAGTGAGACAAACGGGACTAGGGCTGTGTCATGTGCTCTGTATTTCATGCAGCCTAGCCTTAGACTACTTCCCAAATTCCTTGTTTTCCTGGGGACATGGAAACTCTCAAGTTAAAGATCTGGCCAGCTTATGTATTTTCCCCTTCCTCTCCCAAACATTATCTTGTTCCTTTAAACCCTGCTTAACCTTACTTTGGTTCCTGTTTCTCTGCAGGGCCCATACATCAACAGGAGAAGTGAAAGCAGCTATTTCTGTTTCTTTCCACTGCTCTCAACAGTGCCTGGATGCCTGAAAGGGAACACGAGCCAGAGACATGTCCAAGAGTTTGAGTGAACCTCCAGTTCCTGCTCAAAACAAAAGGGATCCTTGAACTAACCCTGTGATGCAGGATTTGCAGCCCTCATCTAGTCATTTGAGTTTTCTGCACTGCCAGCAATGCACAGGAGCTGAACACCAAGTTTGAGATTCACTTAACATTAGCTATCTAAAAATTCACATGGTCATCTAGGCCTCCTCAGCACAAAACACTGAGAGACAGAAAAAGAAGTGTTCTTCACGCCCACTTCACAGCTACTTGGGCTTGAACAAATTGTTCCCAGGAAGTGCCTCTTTGTCTCCAAAAGAAGGAAAGACTGCTGTGGGCTAGATGCTTTGCTATCTGATGGCTGGG
Source organism: Indicator maculatus (assembly GCA_013399975.1). Lineage (NCBI taxonomy): Eukaryota > Metazoa > Chordata > Aves > Piciformes > Indicatoridae > Indicator > Indicator maculatus. Next base: position 65,460 of record VXBD01006505.1, read on the forward strand.
ATTAGGTGAGAGGCATCAAAACCATCCAAAACACCCCTTTGGGTGTTTTGCAGTTTGCATTTATATCTAGACTCTCCCATTGCTGTTACTTCTAAAGCATTCAGAGGACAGTTAGGTGGATCCTCCAGTGACACCATGTCCTGGTTTCTTTCTGTTCTGGCTGGTTTTGTTCTCAAGAAGTTAATTCCATTCAACAAGGAACCTAATTCTAGAAGTCCAGAGATGATGGGCTATATGGAGCTAAAAAGAGGGAGGTTAGAATTCCCTCCCTGTTAATGGTGTCTGAAAAATGTCTAAAAGCTGCCCTTAAACTCTATGAGCAGTGTAAGTGACAACCCCTGGCTTCCTATTGAGTTCTGTTTACAGTTAAATTCACTGATGCTTAATAATGTACAAATCGCAGTTACAGCTTCTTCCGCACTTTACTCCCACATAAAGTGTCTGGTGTCAGCCATGAGTTCTGCCTGGGCCTTTCCTCCAGTGAAGGCATGTAGAGGGTATGTCTCTTTTAGAGAAGCTAGATACTTTCCTGACTGGAATTGGCCTGTGAGTTCAAAGATCTAGGTGGGATGGCAGGAATACATAGTTAGTCTTTCAGCAAATTCAGAAAGCCTCTTAAAAATACAAAAAGAACCCATTTATACTGTGAAGATGTAAAGTAAGAAAGGAAATACTTTTTCCTCTGCACAACTTTCAATGAACTGTTTTCCTTGTCTCTGCCTTTTTTTTTTCTCCATTACATCACACCTTTGAAGGCAAAGACTTGGCAGATGGTAGCAAGAGACCAGTTGGTTTTGTTATTATTTAAATAGAGGGCACCTTAAAGTATGCTCACAATCGCTGAGTTATCACACAGTATCACAGTACATTAAAGGTTGGAAGGGACCTCAGGAGATCAGGTCCACCCCCTTTCCCCCTTTGACAGAGCAGGATCGCTTAGGGTAGTCCACACAGGAATGCATCCAAGTGGGTTTTGAAAGTCTCCACAGAAGGAGACTCCACAATCTCTCTGGGCAGCCTGTTCCAGGGCTCTGTCACCCTCACTGGAAAGAACTTTCTCCTCACATTGAGGTGAAATCTTCTATGTTCAAGCTTGGACCTGTTGTTCCTCGTCTTATTACTGTGCCCCAGCGAAAAGAGCCTGGCCCCCTCCACTTGACACCCACCCCTCACATATTGAGAGACATTGATCAGATCCCCTCTCGGTCTTCTCTTCTCCAGACTAAACAGCCCCAGGGCTCTCAGTCTCTCTTCATAGGGGAGATGCTCAAGTCCCCTAATCATCCTCATGGCTCTCCATTGGACTCTCTCCAGCAGGTCTCTGTCTCTCTTGAACTGGGGAGCCCAAAACTGGACACAGTATTCCAGGTGTGGTCTCAGCAGGGCAGAGTAGAGGGGGAGCACAACCTCCCTAGCCCTGCTGGACACTCTTTTCTTGAGGCACCCCAGGATACCATTGTCTCTCTTGGCCACAAGGGCACATTGTTGTCCCATGCAGAACTTGCTGTCTATTAGGACTCCAAAGTTTTTTCTCCATGGCGCTGCTTTTCAGCAGGGCAACCCCTAACCTGTACTGGTTCCTGCTGTTATTCCTCCCCAGATGAAGGACCATTCACTTTTTCCTTATCAAACTTCATGAGGTTTGCATTGAGTGGAGATGGCTTCCTAATGGAAAATTTTGCTCCTTCCCTTACACAGAAAAAAAAAAAAAAAAGGAGGCACATGGCAAAGATAAAGGGCAATTTGATCCTTTGAAAGCTCACATCATAAAACTGAATGTGCAATAATTGCCATAAATGAGGCAACTAGTTCCTACATCCTCTGCAACCTGCATGACATCCTTCTGTGTCATCAAAAGTTACTTGCAGAAAACACATCACTTACTACCTTATCTCAGATACCTGAGCTCACACATACCAAAGAAGAAGACCAAAGTCTTCTAAAGCCATCGTCTCTCTCTCTCTCTGCAAAGAAATGAACTACAATGATTTTAACTTTACTTCCTTCTCACAAACTACTGGCACTAGGACAGGCATGTGATTTTATCCCTAAACAGGGTGTTCCTTAGGCTCTTTGCCAGTTTAATTGGCTTATTCATATCCTTCCCTTCCAGATCACCTCAGGGTGATTTACATGTTGGAGGCCTGTAAACACTGATGATTCAGTGCATGAAAACAAAAAACATTGTTCAGCAGGGTCCTCACTGGCTTTTGCCCCCCAATTAATTGTTCTTATTGCAATAATCTAACATATAACCAATCCAACATCATCTTAATGTTATACAGACAAAAGAGCTTCTAAAATACAATGGGACTAATGGAATTTGGCTTTTACTGGTGTTTCCAGGTACTCTGCAGGAACAAGCAATAGGCAGAATTTTCAAATGGAAAGATACACATCTCCTAGCCCAGCTTCTACAATCTACTGCCCATTTTGAAGACTGCCTTCTAGTTTTCCAAGAATAAACCACTTGGAGTGAGCTCTTAAAGAAAGGCAAATACAAAGACAATTTCATTTCTTCTCTCTTCAAAACATAACTTTCCTTATAGCCATTCAACAACTACTTATGGTGTTATTTAAAAGGAGCAGGTGGACTTCCAGTGAATTCAGGACAAATCTTCTTCACACGTTGAACCTCAACTCTATTAAGAAGGAAGTATTTTGCAGGAAAATAAAGGAAAACTTTACCTCCACCAAATACAGAAACAAACAAAGATTTGTATTCATGAATAAAGGAAAGGCAGAAAGAGGTTCATTCTATGTTTTTGTTGATTGAAGTCTTGGACTTGTATGTATCTCTTTGTAACATGAACAGTTTTGCTAAGATAAAAACTTTACAGAACATACTTATTCTCTACAGCTTTGGTAATAATATACCATATTATTGTCTCAGTGCTCACAAAAAGCAGTCACTTGGTCTCCCTTCAAAGAAAGACTGCTACACCCCATATTGCTTCACAGAGTCATAGAATGGTTTATGTTGGAAGGGACCTAAAATATCATCTAGTTCCAACCCCACTGCCATGGGCACAGACACCTTCCACTAGACCAGGCTGCTCAAGGCCTCATCCAACCTGGCCTTGAACACCTCCAGCAAGGGGACATCCATGACCTCCCTGAGCAACCTGTCCCAGTGTCTCACCACCCTCACTGTAAAGACTTTCTTCCTAATATCTAGTCTAAATCTGCCCTTCCCAAGCTTCAGTCCATTCCCTCTCATCCTATCACTACAAGCACTTGTAAAAAGTCCCTACCCAGCTTTCTTTTAGGCCCCTTTCAGGTACTGGAGGGCCACCATAAGGTCTCCCTGGAGTCTTCTTTTCTCCAGGTTGAACAGCCCTCACTCTTGCAGACAACAGATTCCATTTTCTCCTTATGTTATATGCCCCTGCAGTGCCTTTCCTAAGCAAGCTCCCCGTTTCTAGACCAAACCTATTACTGGCTACATGGCCATTCATGCAAATCCAGCATGCTTCTGGTAGGTTACCATTTCCCTTTCCAAAAAAATTCTCCATGCTTAACACTCATCTCTCTAACACCATCCACCAGCATTTTTTAATCCATTTCACAGTCATATTTCCATAATGTCTTCAAAAGCCACAGGTTGCTTCACAAGGCAGTCCTCACCATTCTGGTACTTGTTTTCACAAGGACTTTGGCATACCAGCTGCTAATAAAGTTTGTATTCTTTATTTAATAATAGAGTTTATGCACTTAAATACCTGCTGGAGGATGAACACATCCCCACCATTACAAATGAAGTATTACCAAGGCCAGCACTTTTAAATCAGCACAAATGCCTTAAAACTGGTTTCCTTGTTTGCACTGACAGTTGTGGTTACAGGTGTGTTATATGCTCTGCTTAGATATTAAAACTTGCACACAAATTCACTCATATTTGCATTCACCAACTGGGTTTATCTACAAAAAAATCTGCATTTGTCATGCCCACACTTACTCTATACAACATGTTCATGCAGAAATTTCAAGCAACATCACAGAATTCTTACAGTCCACATATGTAAATGCAAGTGAGCCACGGGATGAAATTTTTAATATATAACACAGAGAGCAAACATGTAATGAAATGGTGGGAAGAATGAGGGGTGAACTCCCTGGAGTTAAAGCATATATGAACATAATTTTTATAAACAGCAAGAACGTTCCACTCCTACTGAATATTTTAAACACATTTATACCATGCACAAAGCAGTAAGATTCAGATCTCACAAGAAGTCCATTTTAGGATCTGATCATTTAGGGTATTAGAGAGGCATTACCTAAACCTAGCCCACGCTCCAGACTCACTGCAGGAAAGTGAAGAGCTGACAGCCCCAAAAATTCCTCTGCTTTGATCCACAATGAAAGAGAATAAGGGTGTATGTACTCACCCTTGTCTGGTTTTCACTTTCTTCAAGGAAAAGAGTTATGCTGATTCAGGGCTCCAGTCGTGGCACGGGAAAATTTTTCTTCTTATACTCCCCACACATCAAATGTCTGCTTTTTAAGAAGTTATCAAGATTTTCCCTCCCTTCATTCAATCAATTCTGGCAACAGATGCTTCTTTGTTGCTTGTCACCAAAGCATTTTAGGCACTTTGTATCCTGTCACATTTTGTACTTGCTTCTAAAGGAGTCAGTTTTGGCCTTCAGCTCTTTGTTTTCTTTCAAAACCTTATTGAAGGAACTGTGCTCCTCTGCCTTTACTTCAAGGACACTGCAGGTTTTCTTTTTTTGTTTGTTTGCTTTTGGTCATGATAACTCTCACTCTGAACTATCTCAAATCTACAGTCAAATACAAAAATAAAACTCTCTTTTCAATGTATTCTTAACAGCATTCTCTACGCATTTCAGATAACCACTGGAAGGGACATGCTGAGGGGAACAAAGCAGAAAATAACACTGAATCCTTGTTGTGGTAGCTCAGGTAAAAAAAAATTCATTACTGCATTTTATTTAGGAATGTCCAGGTTTTGGCTCTGTATTTAAAGCTTCTATAACAGGGATTGACAGCTGCAGTAGGTCTGCCCCTCTCATCTGTGTAGCCAGCAGGTCGAGGGAGGTGATTCTCCTCCTCTACTCCGCTCTGCTGAGAATCCACCTGGACTACTGCATCCAGTTCTGGAGCCCCTGTTACAAGAAGGATCTGGACATGCTGGAATGTGTCCAGAGAAGAGCCACCAGGATGATCAGAGGGCTGGAGCACCTCTCCTATGGAGACAGACTGAAAGAGTTGGGGCTGTTCAGTCTGGAGAAGAGAAGGCTCCAAGGAGACCTTATTGTGGCCTTCCAGCATCTGAACAGGGCCTACAAGAAAGCTGGGGAGGGACTTCTTAGGGTGTCAGGTAATGATAAGATTAGGGGGAATGAAACAAAAGCAGAAATGGGTAGATTCAGAATGGAATCCTACAGGAAGAAGTTCTTCACCGTGAGGGTGGTGAGACACTGGAAGAGGTTACCCAGGGAGGTGGTAGAAGCCTCGTCCTTGGAGGTTTTTGAGGCCAGGCTGGACGTGGCTCTGAGCAACCTGATCTAGTGTGAAGTGTCCCTGCCCATGGCAGGGGGGTTGGAACTAGATGATCCTTGAGGTCCCTTCCAACCCTAACAATTCTATGATTCCATGATCTGCTCTGGGCCCACCATTACCAGTGCCTTTTCTAAAGCACTAAAGGTAATCATGTGTTGAGCAAGTGTGGGTATTGTATAAAAAACCTGCTCCTATCTCCAGCCAGGTCTAGGAGTCAGAGCTTTCCTTTCTTTACTCGTTTTAATGTCAACCAGTGTTTTATGTGGTTGTTTATTAAATAATAATAATAATAATAATACAATAATGCCCAGAGGCTCCAATTAGGACTGGGAATTCACTGCAGTGGGATTGTGCAAAGGCAGAGGAAGGGATGGCAGACTGGGAATTGGAAGGCTCCTCAGCAGCGAGGAGCATGGGCTGGAAGCTGGCTCCTCTTGGCAGGCAGGAAGGGCTGCTCCCAGCACTTCCCACCACCAGCAGCAGCTAAGCCTTTTGTTTGTGTGGGAGTTTGATGTTACTTTGGTTTGGGATTTTATTCACTTGGGGTTTCTTAATGTCAAGATACAGAATAACGAGGAAGACATACAAAGAGGTTTTCTTCAAAGTAGCTGAGCCCACAAAGGGGGAATAAAAAAAAAAAAAAAAGTGTATGTAGATGTATATGCTAATTGTTATTAATTAAACCCAGAGTGCTGTGCTGGAGCTGTGCACAGGCTTTATTAGCTAATATAATATTAAAACAAAGGGCAGATTTGCCTTCCTCAGAAATTTCACTTTGGCAAAGCTCTGCTTGCTGCAGCTGAGTTAATCCTCACTTCACACCAATGTGAGCACCAGGATCAGGCCAGGAGCCCTCAGGAAGGACTAGAAAGTCGATAACGAAACAAAAGAACAAACAGGAGGCACATGGGGAGGACGATCCTAAGGAGTAGAATAAGAACAAGCATGTTGCTCTTGGCAGAAAGCAACTGGAAAAAAAATAATTGTGTGGTCATTCTATTGCTTAGCTTTTTGTTTTGTCATGAAACAGGATTTGTTTTTATAATAGAGGAATGAGATATATTTCAGCAGAGGAATCCGAGCTGGATAGGCTTTATGGCAGAAATACATTTTATGGGCAGATTGAACGAAGGCAGAATGGATTTGGTTCACAAGATGGGTGCAGATCCAGGCTTAGACAAAAAGGGCAGCATGAATGAAAGCCCTTGGAAGAAAACAGGAAAACAGGAGGAGGGAAGGAAGTGATTAGAGGAAAGCTGGGCTGGACCAGAACGTGTGGGAGCAATGACACAAGTCCCAAATCAAGGCAGCAGCAGAACAGTGCTGGGCCTAGAAGATAGGGCCTTAAAGCAAAGGGATGAACAACCCAAGAAGGCCCAGGAAAGAGCACAATGGTTGTGGGATACTGCTGCTCAGTGAGGAAAAATGGGGAGGAGAGTAGTGAAATTTTTTTCTCCTGGAATAAGGAACAGAGAGACCTTAACTGAAGGGAAAAAAGAAGGTACAGACTTCCCGGGAAAAAATTCTAGAAAGCTGGTAATTTATGAGCATGTTCAGGTTACAGGTGACCTAAATCTGGGAAAGAACTTTGGAAACAAGGTCTGATGTGCGGAAACAGGTCATTGTAAATACTTGACAGAAGAACAAGCATGGCCTAAAACCAGTGGTCATATGGGAAAGAAAAGGGAGCAAATGAGCTCACAGGATGGCAGAATTACCCATGGCGGAGAAACGAAAGGATTTGCCAGCAGAAGGTGATTGTTGTTTTCTTATTTATGAATCGAAAAGGTATGCTAAGTGAGAGGAACTGCATGAGGAGGGCAGAGATCATAGAATCATAGTATCATAGAACCAGGGTTGGAAAGGAACACAAGGATCATCTAGTTCCAACCCCCCTGCCATGGCCACGGACACCTCACACCAGATCAGGCTGGCCAGAGCCTCATCCAGCCTGGCCTTAAACACCTCCAGGGATGGGGCCTCAACCACCTCGCTGAACAACCCATTCCAGGCTCTCACCATTCGCATGGTGAAGAACTTCTTCCTCACATCCAGCCTGAATCTCCCCACTTCCAGCTTTATCCCATCCCCACTAGTCTTGTCACTACCTGGTATCCTAAAAAGTCCCTCCCCAGCTTTCTTGTAGGCCCTGTTCAGATACTGGAAGGCTACAAGAAGGTCACCTCGGAGCCTTCTCCTCTCCAGACTGAACAGCCCCAACTCTTTCAGTCTCTCCTCATAGGAGAGGTGCTCCAGCCCTCTGATCATCCTGGTGGCCCTTCTCTGGACACCTTCCAGCATGTCCATATCCCTCTTGGAATAGGGGCTCCAGAACTGGACACAGTACTCCAGGTGGGGTCTCACCAGAGCTGAGTAGAGGGGGAGAATCACCTCCCTTGACCTGCTGGCCACACTTCTCTTGATGAAGCCCAGGATCTTTCTTGGCTTTCTGGGCTGCAAGTGCACATTGACAGCTCGTGTTGAGCTTCTCATCCACCAGCACCCCCAAGTCCCTCTCCTCAGGGCTGCTCTCCAGCCAGTCACTGCCCAGCCTGGATTTGTGCTTGGGATTGCCTCGACCCAGATGCAGGACCCTGCACTTGGTCTTGTTGAACCTCCTGAGGTTGGCTTGTGCCCACCTCTCCAGCCTGTCAAGGTCCCTCTGGATAGCATCTCTTCCCCCCAGCGTGTGAGATGGGGAAGCAGAAGGGTGGATCAGTCAGAGGTGGAGAAGCAGGTTAAGCAGCAGGTGTGAAAGGATGCCACAGTGCACACACATACCACCCACCCACAAAACCAGGGACCATCCCTGAGGTCAGCTGCAGAGTGAGGAAGGAGGCTTTAATGACAGCAAACCTTTCAGCTGCCTTCCACTGAGTTTCCATGCAAAATTTCCCAAGAAAAAACCATGAATGAAAAATATATGCTGATGACTTCAATGGCTCTTAATTCACATGGTCAGTACTACTCACAATTAATTTTTTTCACTACTCCAGTTCAATGTATTTTTAGTTGACTCAGTTCTACTCTCCAGTTAATATGCAATACCATGCTGCTACTGTACCCTTATGAAAAAATAATCAAGAATCACAGAGTCAATCCGGTTGGAAGAGACCTCCAAGATCCATCGAGTCCAACTGATCACCCAACCCTAACTAATTAACTAGACCATGGCACTAAGTGCCTCATGCAGTCTTTTCTTAAACACCTGCAGGGATGTCAACCCCACCACCTCCCTGGGCAGCCCATTCCATGTGTGAGAGTGGAGGGCTAGGGTGTGCAGCACACTGGGGGGTCAGGTATTCTTTCTTTGGGTTGCAGTAACATGACACTGGCCTTCCTACACCCCCATTACTGGTTTTGGTGAACCCATAGAAGGTTGTAATTGACAATGGATGTAAAAGTGCCACTGATTCACGCTTTGCCAGTGTTGAGGCTTCCCTTAAATTGTCGAGGTAACTGCAATAGTAAAAGCTGCAAAATTTTGCTCACTGCTTCTTAATTATTTTATATCCAAGTCTGTTAGCACAATCCATGCATATACACCAGTGATCTTACCAATTTTCCTTTTATAGCTTCAATGTATTATTCTGAATCTAGGTGATCTGACTCACATGGGTTATCACTGCTTCACCTGCTTGAAAGTAGAAAGTTTACTTCCACTGTGACTTGATTGTAGCCACTTTATATTACAAAAAGACTGGAAGGACTTTCTGGGTCCTTCAGGATAGTCTTGTGCCACTGAGAGCAACCACACCATACTACCGCTTTTAAGCTCTTAAAAAGTTAAGCTTTATCTAAAAACCACCTGAGCCTCATCTAAAGATTTGGGCTTAATTTCCTTTATTTTCACACATACTACTGCTACTGGAAGAATGCTCTGGAAACTCATTCCATTGGCAGCCAGAAATATTCCTCTTATTTCCAATTTGGGAGAGAAAACTGACAGTTGCTGTATTAATACAGTCTGCATGAGCAAAAGAGACCTTAAAAACTCTCCTGAACTTTTATCTCTGTTCTACGCTTTCAGAAAAAAAATCACAAGATTTCAACATTTACTTGGTTGGCCCAAGAAGCTTTAACTAATAATCCTTTAACTTCTTGCATTAAGTAAATTTTCCATTTCTATTTTCCTAATCAGCTCAGTCACATTTTGCTGGACAAGATCTGGTTTTAATTATTCTTTCCTGAATATGTATAAGTGGGACTACATACAGTATTTCAGAGGAAATATCTGTTTTGAATGTCTCCTTTATCAGTAAATATAATTCTGTACTTCTTCTGGCAACAGTTTAGTACCTTAGGCCTAACAAACATACTTGTCCTACTGAAGGTCACTGCATGTTGTAGGTTCAGATCATAGTTCTTTGGTACAGTTTATCAGCATAAATCAGCACTTAAAGAAGCAGAACTGACCTTCAATGACCTTTCGTTTTCATTCCTGTTCCTGTGTATCATCCTTTCCCTTTTGCCAGTGCTGTGTGATTGTATAACAAAGTAGATTTATTTCATTTTTCTTTTGGTTGTTCTCCCCTCCTTACAATTTCTGCACTAATCCCTATGTTTTAGCTTAACTAATCCTTTTTCACTTGGCACCACACACCACTTCACTGAAGTCCTGACAGATAACCTCCACAGCATTTTGTCTACAAAAATCTGCAATCACAGTATGTGCCTTATAAATCAGTAAGAAACCTTCAGCATGCATGACCAAATCCAAGTGGAATGACACTGCTTAAAGTGACTTTTGCTCACTTGGGTGAGATGGAACAAGCCCTAGAAAACAGGTCAGCTAACTGGTGGTCCCATGCTTGTGAGCACAAGCAGTTAATGAGAAACAAGACACTGTGTGAAGTGGGAAGAATACAGTTAGATGGCCTAAGAGGGAACACAAAGACTGTGATGTAGACCCTGCATCAAATGAATAGGATATCTCAGGCAAAAGGAATAGGAAGCAGAGTCAAGATGGGTATAAAGAGAAGGAGAGCAACACAGAAAAAAAAATCCAAAAAAACAAAACCAAACCAACCAACCAAAAACACCAAAGCAAAAAACATTGGGGAATGGAGCAATGACAGAGGAAGGGGCAGAAAAGAATGCATAAGGACTTAACATTTGGTCAATGATAACATTTCCATGACAATCCGAAAGCCATGTATTGAAAGGGTTACTTCCCACCCCATTCAGAGCTTTAGGAAGGTCAAAACTTTGAACTGCATCTGGACTTGTGTTTTAAACAGGTGTCATGCTTGAAGTCCACATTAAATAGAATCTAGCACACCACCAGTATAAATAAGCTGTCCCATTCCCAATGTTAATAAAATTAGTGGGCACCACTTATTTTAAAAATATGCTTATAATTTTAAAGGCACCCCATAACAAATAATGGGACACTGCAAACAGGTTATGTAACAAGTAAGTAGAAGAAAGAACAATATAAACAGTGGTTTGCAGCCTTGACCCTATGATGCTTCCTGCCACAATGAAAGCAAAAACACATGTTCCCAGACAACCATCAAGCACTTTGTCACTGATGTTGGACATTTTGCTGCCTTAGGGCTTGTCTACATGCAAAGCTGCATTGGTTTATCTGCATTTAATTTGCTGCAAAGGGCCGTGTGAATTCTTATTTTGACTTAAATCAGACTTGCTTCAGCTTAGCTCAATGAATTAAAGGTCAGATAATGCCTGAGTAACTCTGCTGATTAGGACAATCATGGTTGTCATCAATTGCTTACAATTATAGTGCTGCATGGACTGGCAAAAGCTTTTGTTTTGTGGGTGAAGTTTTACCTGATTCCTCAGGTTGTTTTTAACTGACTTAAATTGTACCTGAATGGTCCTTAGGATTTGGTGTCACATGAGTTAATGCAACCGATTTTTTTTCTGCTGCTGAATGCAAAAAACATTAAAAATACTAAGTTGGACAAATATTAAGTTCAGATGGGAAGCGCTGGCTATTCTAAAATATCTATTTTTTAATATTACATCGAAACAAGCACTTCCTAGGACACAAATGAAGGCTGAAGTGGCTGCTTCAGTTCTGTGTGGGCACAGGGCATTCCAAACTAAACAAGTGCGTCATAGGCATGCTGAGAGACACCCAGGGTTCCCTTAACTCAAAGCCTGCAAGGACAACTTTGCCTCGGTATTCCTGGGTAAAGTGTTTGGCAAGAATACTTCAAAGACAGTTGCACTAACACAGGAAAACCTATCTGCTTAGGGAAATGTAATGGAAATGAAGAATTAAATGAATGGAAACCCAACCATCATTATTCCAAAGAAGAGTGTCCACAGAAGGAGTTATACCTGTATAGTAATAGTAGGACAATTATAGCACTGTAATAACATCAGTACCTTTCCTGAGCCTTGTTATGGAGGAACAGAACTTGTCTCAGTTTTAGAAAGGCTTGTTAGCATCCTTCTTACCAAGGAAATACTCCAAGTACTTCTATAGAGGAAAAGTTCACAACAGAAGAACCATTTTGCTATTTTCTGTAATTAGTTTTAGGCCAAGGCACGTCAGGCAAAACCAGGGTGAATTTCACCTATTTGTTCCAGAATTGTCGTAGGTTATCTGTCACAGAAAGCAAATTTTTAATTACTACTTCTATTTTTGTTGGGCAAAAAAAGGCTCTTCTAGGTCACCCCACGACCTGAGAGCTGAGTTACACTAAGAACAGTACAACCATGCTGTCAGCACATACATCAGACCTGTGTTTAGACTGCCTGGGTGCTGTTACAGCATAATTAACAATATATGTCATACATCAGGTATGCAAATCAAAAAGCTGCTTCCAAATGATATCAAGATTTGTTTCATTTGGGTTTTTAAAAAACGTCATTAAAGACCAGTTTGCATTTTACAAGACAACCAAAAAACACACCATTTTAACTTCCAAAGACAAATTTTACTTATGTTCATCGTTAGCAGGATTAGATGGAGAAAAACTAAAGGTTACATGCATCTGGAGACTTATCAACCTCTTCTTGTTTTTTTTCCACTGGGGTGAACTGTGACACAGTTCTACAACTAGGAAGCTGAACAGGAAAGAGTTCAGTTCTTCCTGCTAGCAGCTATACTTCTTTGAAGCTCTTCCCACACCACTCTTCTTAAGCAAGAGAGCCGTTTACACAACTGCAAAGAAATCTCTTGGTTACACCGAGATAGACTCTCGGCACCGTGAGGCCTTTTCTGGCAGGTCCTTAGCTGTCACCTCCACTCGCTTGGTACCTCTGATTCCCGAACGCACCCTGCTCTGCCCTCATCATGGAGGCCACTAGACGCACTTTGCCCTTATTTCACACACAGCCGCTGTCGAACCTGCGGTAACAGGAGGCCTGCAAGAGCAGCCGGCCAGACCGCGGCGCCTAGAGAAAGCGACAAGACTCTCGCCCCCTTTGTGTCTCCAGAACCTGATGCGAACCCTCCGCCCCTTCCTCAGGGCCGCGCAGCGCTGCGCCGCTCCATCTGGGCGCCCGGCAGTCGCTCCCAAGGCCTAGCCTTGAACCTCCGCTCCCCGCGGGCACCAGTGCCCGATCCCCACAACCTCTTCCTTTAACCCACGCCCCACACCACAGCCTCTGAGGGGGGATTTAAATCAGAACCCGGAAGCCGGGGCGGGGCACGACGGTATTTGTAGTCTCAGTGTCCCAAAGAGCGCCTCACTGCTGAGCTGCGAGAGTGGGGCGGGGAAACCACGATTCCCCTGAGCCTCTGCGTCCGCCACCGCCCCAGGAACGCAGGCGCAGTGCGGGGGGTTGGTTTTTGAATCCGCGGCGTTGTTATTGACGCCNTCCTTTCCCTGCCGCCCTCCCTTCCCTCCCCCCCAGCCCGCCCCAGACAACGAGGAAGGCGCCTCTGGGCAGGGCCGACTGCTGCCACCACCACCACCAGCACCGGCGTCTCTACTGCCCCTCGCTTCGAGCCCCCTTCCTCCGTCCAGCTTCCGCCCCGCGCCATGGCTTGCGGCGCCACTTTGAAAAGGACTCTGGATTTCGACCCGCTGCTGAGCCCGGCGTCCCCGAAGCGGAGGCGATGTGCGCCATTGTCAACCCCGGCCTCGGCCGCCGCCTCCTCCTCCTTCGCCGCCGCCTCTCCGCAGAAATACCTGCGCATGGAGCCCTCGCCTTTCGGAGAGGTGTCGTCCCGGCTCACCACAGGTGAGGGAGACGGCCCCGCCGTGCTCTGTGGCCCCCCGGAACGGAGGCAGCCGGGTGGGGGTGCGGGGCGGCGACGAGGGATCCTCAGTGGCAAGGGGGGCGGCGGCGGGTGCGTAGGGCAGGGGTCTGGTAAGGCTACCGGGGAAGTGGGGGAAGAATTGGGAAGGATTGGGTGGCTCTGGCGGCTCTGGCGTCCCCGTCCAGCCATTTTCTGTCGGGCTTTATGGTTGGCAGAGGCGGGGGCCGGGGCGATCCCTGCTCGGCTTGGCACCGCCGCGGCGGAGACACAATAGAAATGGCCGTTTGCAGCAGGAGAGGGGGAGGAGGGACGGGGAGGAAG